>JAHDVF020000608.1:0-162593 GCA_022606425.2 Lepidostoma basale | reverse complement strand
CTTTTTTTGGATATCTTTTTTTTCTTTAAGTGTATTGTTGGGTATCCTCAACCTCGACAAACCTATCCCTGTCCTGAGACGCTCGGGACAGCTTCTCCACACTTCGAATGTTGGTCCAATCCATCACGTTTCGCAGCCAGGACAGCTGTCTCCAACCGGGCCCTCGGCGTCCCTCAATTTTCTCTTCCGATATCAGTTGGAGAAGGTGATATTTTTCCCCACGCAGTACATGACACATATGTGAAATCTTCCGAACCTTATTAGTTGATAACAGCTCCCTGTCAATTATTTTTTGGATATAATCAGTAAAATATTAAATTTCGGCCATGTCAACGTGCGTGCATGACACGATTATGAATTAAGGATTAATTGTATCTCAATAGAGACGAAGATGTATGTAATACATCATTCCCCATTCCGCCCTTCTTACGACCACCACGTCTGACAAATTTTTGAAAGACGTATATATGCTACTATGTTGAGAAACACTTAACATTTTTTTGTTCATACTACACTAGCGCCATCTATTAAGATAAGATGTAAGCATCGCCTAACCCAACCAATGACATAAGTCTTGTAAACGCCTCGACCACCATATTCTGTTTCCAAAAATTTTTACACCTTTATTAACCCGCAATGGGTAAAATTCTGTATTTGTCTACAAGTATTTGTATATATTCAAAAACAAAACGATTATGAATGTTAAGGAATCGAGAGATGTGTGTCAGGAAAGAACAGTGTGGCAGAAAGAACGGACAACTTTAATAGCTTAGTAAATTTTAATAGTTCGTTTAATTAAAATGTGTGATTGATTGCATTCCGTGAAAAATCGTGATCTATGGATACTTCCATGTTTACCAAACACGTCCGCGGTAATGCCTGCTTACTGTTTATAGAAAGAGTATCGGAGAATCCGCCTCAATTAGTGGATGTTTTGTTGCGGGAAGAAAACATCCGCGCTCTTGTTATTGTCTCCCTGTACCTACTCAACCGTGCGTGGGTAATAGCGAAACGTGGGTGTGGAGTGAGGATACCTTGGTGGGATTCTGCGTACTGCGATAGTCACATCCCACTAATCATCTATTGTTCCTTGAGATGTTGCCTTTTGCATTGTTACACTCATTGAATAAAAAATCAACAACGAATGCCTCAACATCCCAATATAGCTGAACACGAATTTATATTATTTTTTTTTAATTAAAATTTGTATTAATTTTGATGCACTATGTTTTAATTAATCTAATTATACTTTCGTATGAATTAATCACGTTGTTGTTTGACGACAAAGTTTGTTTATTTTATAAACAAAAGTAATTGTCATATATGAACATAATTCTAAATTATAGAATTAAAAAAAAATGATGCAATTGTCTATGAAGCTCGATCGATTGCGAAACCGGTTACCACACTAAAAAATTAATTTATTGTTTCTTGAACAATGATGTAAAATTCCATATTATATTATTAATATGAATGAAAACGTCTATCTTCTAGGAGTTTTATTATATTTTGAATGGAAAGACATGTTTCGCCTTTCTAAGGCATTATCAAACATTTGATAATAAATTAATAAAATTTAATTCAAAATTCCGATAAAAGGTTTTGTTTGAAATTCGAAATAATGTAGAATGTTGTTAATTGATTTATTCATAAAATTTTGATTTTCAGTTTTTCGTATATAGCAATAAATATTTATTCCCCGTATCTCGAATATACAACTCTTTGACCATCAAATTTAAAGCCGAGCGCTTAACCATAACTCAAGAACGTTTTAAATCAAGATACACATTGCAATTGTCAATTTATTTATATAATATTTACATTTTTTATATAAAATTTCGGTTTATTAAACACAAATCACCATCAGCATTAAAAAGTTTTTTTCATTATGATATTCATTATTCTTTTTGTGTTGTGTCCTCTCGTTTTCATTATGCATCGGTTGTGCCGCATTAGGCGCCATTCGCCAAGATGGAGTTAATCTCAAACCATCCGATGATACAGTTGAATCCTTTTGACTAAACGGAGCTTAAGGCTTACATTTTATATGCACTCACGTTACCGAGAAAAATGGCAGATGGTATACTTTTTATTACCTGTAATTAACTTCAAGTACAAGAATAGGTAGACAATAATCGTTTACCTTGCATCTTATTTAATTTAATATTGCATATAATAGAATAGTTTTCATTGCCATTTAATAATTTATATATATTAGATGTGACTACATTAGACATATCAGTGTTGAATACAGTGTTTAAAACTAGTGTCAGATAATATGTTTTGGCGTTAATTTGATATAAACTCGTATTGTAATTTTTGTTGTGTGCAGAAAATTATTTTGAACTAAGTAAATATATCATTTGTATTAGTTATTTAATCTAGAATTACATTATTGTTCAAGAAACTATTAGCTAAGTAGATACTTTTATCTTCGTCTGTCAGATACATTTCTATGTTATTATCTTCTTTTTCTTCTTCCAAATGGATGACATTCGGACGGCTTGACTACAGTGGGTCAGTATTGCATGTGAACGGCCGTAACGTTGAAAGGGTGGAAACATTTAAATACCTCGGCAGCATACTCACGCAATTTCTTGACCCAGATATAGAGATAAAATGCAGAATTCAGGCAGCAAGAGCTACGTTTAATAAAATGAAATCACTCTTCTGCAATGAAAACATAAACTTGAAACTCCGCCAGAGAATGATCAAATGCTATGTGTGGTTTGTTTTTTTGTATGGATGTGAAACGTGGACCTTGAAAGTTAACTCAATGAACAGACTGGAAGCGTTTAAAATGTGGCTCCATCGCCGAATGCGCAGAATTCCCTGGGCAGGCATGGTTACCAATACCGAAGTCCTGAGGCGAGCTAGAGTTGACAGGGAACTGTTATCAACTATCAAGGTTCGGAAGATTTCCCATCTGGGTCATATACTGCGTGGGGAAAAGTACCACCTTCTCCAACTGATATTGGAGGGGGAAATTGAGGGAAGCCGAGGGCCCGGTAGGAGACAAATGTCCTGGCTGCGAAACGTGAGGGAGTGGACCGGTATCTGAAGTGTGGAGGAGCTGTTCCGAGCGGCGCAAGACAGGGACAGGTTCGCCGAGGTGATCGCCAACGTTGGGGGGACCCGACAAGGCACTTGAAGAAGAAGATTAACTAGTGACGTTGTCGCTTTCTCTTCTTCTTTTCTCTCTACTGCTGGATGTAGGCTTCTTTAAATAGTCTTTATTTTTTCTGTCTTACGCGACTATTATTCATATTCCTCCCTCGACCGGAGTTATGTCGTCAGCCCATTTTTTTCAGGGGTCGACCTATGCCTCTTTTTTCTTCCCATGGTCTCCATATCAAGACTCTGGGTGCCCATCCATCCATTACCTGTCTAGCGACATGTCCGGCTCATTTCCATTTTAGTTTGGCTATACAGTCACATAGACAAGCTTTTCATTTTTCGGTATTTGTCCCTCAGACTCAAGCCAAGATTTGTCTCTTCATAGCCCGTTGTGCACATTTCAATTTGTGTATGGTGTTATCGCTATAATTGCAACCGTATCATTATTTATACAGATAACAATATTAAAAGTTTTACATCTTTTAACGGTCACAATGTAGGCGTTTTGTTTGGAATGTGTTTCGAGAAATAACGTTATTGTCTTTGGTGTTTAAATCCAGAGAGAATTCTACGAAACAAGATATAAAACATTCTGAAAACTCCAGAAGATACTGTGAAGCAACGAACGCTAGACGTTCTGATTTAGAAGTAATCTAAAGAACAGATGTTGGAAACAGACATCAATAGCACTTGAATGAGATCACATAACAGATGAAATGCTTCCTAGATGTTGAAAGATACGCTTCTCGCAATCTATTTATGTACATAAGATGTTTCAATCTCAACAACAACAACAAACCATCACGCCGTTTCCCCACAGGGGTAAACAGAGACAATAGACCGCCACACTACTCTATCCTGACATACCTCTCTAGATTCCTACACATTCATACAGCGAGTCATACACGCACGTCGATTCTTCCGGCTTCTGGCATGACCAACCTTTAAAATTAGTTTAATTTGGTCATGCCATCTTTTCCTCGGTCTACCTCGACTCCGTACTCCATTTACATCGTTAACGTAAACTTTTTTAACCAATCTTTCTTCACCCATGCGCTTAATATGTCCGAACCAACGCAGCGATCTTTTCATAATTTCTTATTTCGCTCTACATTCCTTTCTAATATCAGCATTTGAGATTCTGTCGTACATCGTTCTACCACACAAAAAATAGGGGTTGAATGCAATTGTGCATAAAATAAAATACATAATTTTTTTTTTTTAATGTACAGCTCTAACGTTTTGTCAAAATATAAAGTTTGCAAAAATAATACTGATGGTATATTTAACTCAATTTCATAAAAAAAAACGCATCTGGGACCTTTTGCCAAATAAGTACCGATTAATAAAAATATGTTTGATTTATTATACTCAACCTGCAAATTCATAGTCTTATCGGCTTTCATGAGGCGATTCTCGATTCTAGACTTCGATCCTAGATTCCAAATTTATATTCCATAACGAAATTTTGCTTGGTTTTCTGTCGTAAAACGTAGTAACTTTAACACATTTTTAACGAGTAAAAGCTCGAGTAATAACAACACATCACCGATACGCCGCATGTATTAGGTTTTATAGTTTCAACTCTCACGTTCACACGATCATCTGCGGAGCATTTATTATGAGCGGAAGTTTAGCGATTCATCGATGTTTGAATTTTAAATATCGCAGACAGTTTAAAAAATATGGCTTCCGCCTGTAGAACGTGCTAGTTTTTTTACACCTAGTGACTGAATAATGAACTTTTCGTCTTTGAGAAATCTCGCTTTTGATTTATCAAATAAATCGTGCTTCAACGGATTACGAATTTTCACCGCCTTCATACATTATTTTCTTTCAACATATTATAATTTTTTTTTAAACAATTATTACGAAAGAAAACGTCAGTTTTCTACAAGTTTTATTATATTTTATGGGAATGACATGTTTCACCCTTCTAAGGCATTACCAAATTTGACGAAACTTCAACTTGTTGAAATTTATATACACTAATAAATGGAGTAGAATATGGTAATTATCGAAAATTGATGTGACTTTATACATTTTTAACAAAGAATTATATGGGTAGGTCTAGACATATTGGAAATTGTTTCTTGGAACTCGTTAAGAAATTTTATGACAATGGGATACTAAATGATATTATAATATATAAATCAAAAATAAGTTATTTGAGGTGGGACGAAATGAAGTGTTTCTAAGAAAAACATATTTTCACAAATTGTTTACAAATGATTTTACATATTTCAAGGAATGATTATAAGTATTATGTATAAAATAAAATTGCCAGAGAAGATCAACAGGGTTTTATTTTTTTTTCAAATCTGTCTTAGGAATTTTAACGCTGATGCTTCTAAGATAAATCATTTAACTCCCAGACCATTAAACTATTGATAGAGCAGAATTCATATTTCGGAAATTTATTTTAGTTTTTTCATATAATGTTCATTTATTGCATAGGTAAGAGTGAATGGAGCTTTCAAAACTATTATTAACAACAAGGATTTATCAATGAAAGCAATAATGACCGTACACAATGTGATTTTAGTACCAACCCTGATTTATTGAACTGCAGCATGGAACTAGCAGAAGAAGGATGAGAGCAAAATAAATGCGGTTGAGTTGAGATCCCTTAGATGTATGTGAGTTCAAACGATGTACGACAGTATTTCAAATGCCGATGTAAGGAAGGAATGTAGAGCGAAAGAAAATAATGTAATATGAACAAAATTAAGAAAGGATCACTGCGTTGGTTTAGACATATGTAACCCCCGTATCATTCGCCCCGCATTCACTTATTATATTTTCATTCCACAATCTATCATACACGGAGTTTTTACACATTCTTCTAAGAGATCTTATTTTTTATCTCAATTTCAACTATATTTTGCCATTTCCGTGCTTCGCTTCCATACATAAGGGTCGGTACAAGAACACTGTTGTGCATTGCCATTTTACCTTTTTTGGATAGGCTTTTATTGCGATGACAAGTGCACCATTCACTTTGTTGCCAGCCCCAACCCTTCTTTCAATATCCATATCCACGAGTCCATCTTTTGTTACAAACAAAAATAAAACACTTTATTTAAAATAGAAATAAAAATAAAATAAAAAAAAACATTAAAACAAACATGTTTCGGGACACAGAAGTATAGTTAAATATTATATGTACAAAATAAATATAATAAACTGCTAAATTAATAAAAAAAATTGTTTCATGTTCCACAGTTGTATTTTTATTTTACGCAACAGCTTTTTCGTCAACCTATGTTGACATCTTCAGGTGTCACACAAATCTATCAAATGACAGCTCTCGCGTAAAATAAAAATACAATTGTGATACATAAAACAAAGTTTTTTAATTTAACAGTTTGTAATGTTAAAATATCATAGTGTTTCGGCCAAAGCAATGGACTATTTAGAATAAATATTCCAACAAATATTTTGTAAACATATTACCCAAATATACAAACTCATCTACTTGCTCCAATAGAACTCTACTTCTAGAAAATTAACTAATAATTACTCAATGTTGTGGTTATGTATTTTTTTTCTATTATTTTAATTGACATTTTTCGATTTAATTGATTCATTGGCATTAATAACAATCTCATTGATCCAGGTTTTTGAACGTAGGTGTAGTGAAGAGAACACACATACTTGCAATATAAGTTTGTATCTAACAAATTTATTTCTGTGAAATTGGTTTCATATAGTTCCTAACATCGTTTCCTAGGCCAGTCGTCCAGTCTCGTCACGCGTACGGCACAACGTGACCCAACTACAAATTAGCTCAACACACAGTAGACTTGATTAAATCTACCCGCCCTCGCATCGCGACGAGAATCGCTGCACTCACAATGCGAGAATCGCGTCGAGTTTAGGACGAATTCACTCAAATATAGTCGTATTGAGTACTCGCGAATCCCTTGCTCCAAATCATCAATTTACTATTCCTAGGGTTCATAGTTATTCCTATATGTATACATACTCGGTTACGTCTAACTTTGCGTGTGCGTTTGTGTGAGTGAATTTTATTTGCTCACGTGATAATTATGATTCATCTAATTCTCACGATTTATATACAAACACTCTCTTTTTTATTTTTGTAATGGCTTGCATATTGCTATAATGAAGAGACTCGTACAATTTTAAACGCAACTTGAATTTTAATCATTTCTTATACTTTAGTCGTGAAAATTATGCTAGTGCCATTCATCTCACAATTAGCTACAATCAACGTTAAAAATATAAAATGCTCTGTTATTAAAAATGTAATTAATTGATTTAAAAAAGGCACACTAATTATCGGATTTCATTGCTTGATTAATTAATTTTTAAGTAAATAATTATATTATAATACTTAACACATTATTTGCGGGAACCGCTTAAACGCATTTTTTTTACAAATTAAATAGAAAGGTAAGAAATATATATATTTAAAAAAAAAATGTTTTGGACATTATTTAAGTTAACGCTATTTTGATTTATGCGTTTGTATGGGATGCACACCACAAACAAAAACACCACCATCATCTACAGCCATTAGTCGTCTTGATAGACCCCCCCCCTAACATCGGCGATCACTGCAGCGAAAGTATCTCTGTCCTGCGCCACTTGGAACAGGTTACCAAATCTGCTCATTACTTCCACTCTTTTATATTTCGCAGCCAGGACAACTGCCTTCTACCGAATCCCTGAGTTCCCTCTATTTTGTCTATCTTTATATATATAATTCTTCTGTACGGGCGTATGTAGTTGAACTCCTCCTAAACGGCTGGACAGATTTTTATGATTTTTTGTGTGTGTTTGAGTGGGTCCCTGGGTGGTTTAGATTCACAATTGGACCCGGTGGGTGGCGCTATGTTCTTGTTCTAGGTAAAAAAAAAAATAAGTTCTTACGGGCAGGACAACGTCTGTCGGTTCCACAAGCAAATATGTATTTTTTTTATTAAAAAATTTAAATTAAGAAATTTGCATAATTTATCCAAAAAATACGCCCATTTTTTTAATCGTTCACTTTAAGAACTCCCCCGTTCAATTTTTGTGGTTACAAAATCGCTTCATTTAATTATAGGTGTTAAGTTTCCGATTTTAGATTTCTCCACCATGTTCGCACACAACTTGCGTTTCCAGTTTATGTTAATACCTCCATAATGCCAATGCGACTAGTGG
The DNA here is from genome assembly GCA_022606425.2 of Lepidostoma basale. Lineage (NCBI taxonomy): Eukaryota > Metazoa > Arthropoda > Insecta > Trichoptera > Lepidostomatidae > Lepidostoma > Lepidostoma basale. The sequence goes on along the minus strand of JAHDVF020000608.1, from coordinate 154,304 downwards.
GTTTGCCTGAATACATAATTCAAATCTCACGTGGACATTCGCGCAATTAATTATACCCAATCTTATACGGTATGTACCTACTCCAATGTGTCACCGATTAGCATGTTATATTAGTCTTGTAATTTCACTCAATTTTTTTTTCTAGATCCTATCTGATTTGGTACATTAATAATGAATTTTCAACAACACGCAATTTATATTGTTTTTTTTTTCAAAACCATTTTTCAATATAAATGTATATCTTTTGTTGAGTTGGCAGAAGATGAATGAAATTAGGATATATACCATAGAAATAGGGTCACTACGAAGAACATGCGGAAAAATAATGTATTATAGAATACCTAATGATGAAGTAAGAAAGTAATGTAAGGCGGATGAATGCGTCCTAAATAAAATTAAGAAACTGATACTAAAATGGTTTGGACATATGGAACGAATGGATGAGGTAAGAATGGTTTAAAAGATATTTATTTATTGTAGGGTAACATACAGTGATTGTTATAATAATTCACATACAAATGAACTAACATATAGTTAAATAAAGACGTAGAAGGTTACCCGCCGCTTACCCGAAGCTGTTATAGGACGCAGCGGCGCCCCTTCGTCAGCTTTGCTCAAACAATCCCTAGGCACGCCCCCCATCCACGCAGGACTTACATTACCTGGAGAATGTATATAATGTAATAATCAAATAAATAATTTAACGTCAAGTCCAATCTTTGATTTATTTCCTTTGAGAACTTAAAATTATTATTTAAAATTGTTACATAATTTTTGTTATAACAAAAGCATAAACGTTCTAAAATAAATCTTCATAACATTTGTCAAAACTGATCATTTTTGAAAACAAATTTATAATATTTTATATATGTATCTTTATAATATCACTGAGGAAGGACCGGTTGTCCGAAACATGTCTGATATGGTCGTAGTTAACTTACAATATAATTGTATTTTTTTTTAAATACATTTTGGGTTACTTGTGAGTTCATTTATTTCAATGTGTATAGATTATATTATATATAATATCGACTGGAAAACAATATGAACTGTTAATATCATTCGCCCTATAGTAAAGGTATGATATAGTAAGAAGACTTAGACTGAAGTTTACTGTATGTATTTTTGTGTTTAATGTCATTCAGAACTATGATATAAAGACACAGTCTTCGATGTTGTGAAGGTTTTATTAGCATCAAGTCGCCAAATGGTTGTTATTATAGTGTGGTCACAGCCGTAACGAACTAGATATTGTTCCAAGATTCTTGACATACGAGTATAATGCATAGTATTGTTTTATAAGAGTATATAAAAAATGTATAAACAATCGCATGGCAGATCTTCCAGTGTTCTATAGTAGTATGTTATTATAGTTCTACAGGACGACATTTTAATGGTGTGTTTTGTATACACACAAGTAAATTTGTTTACGATATTCATTTGTATGTTGGGTAAAGTGCGGATACTAAAACAATTATTAAATATTTTAAAATCTTTTACAGTGTATGAAATGCTTATTTTTGTGATTAACGATACATATACAAAATTAAATATTTTTATTTCTTCGTAAGATATGACCCAAAATGAAATCTAATATTTTTACTACGTAGTCCATCTAGATTCAAGAATTATGTACATTATTATAATATTTAAAAAAAAAAAAAAAAAATTCGCAAGTTTAATTTCTTTGCCACCGGTTTCGTCTGTACCGTGATATCATCAGACTGATTAGTTTCGCTGAAACCGATTTTGAATAAACCTTGAATACATAATATTCTTCTTCTTCTTCTTTACTTTTGGTAGACTCAGGAGTCTGTTATTTCAGGCGGGTCCTCTTGAGACGCTGAACTCCAGCCTTCTCTCCACCGTTTCGGGGGTCTTCCTGGTCGGCGTTGTCCGTTTGGCGTTCCATATTGTATAATAATAAATAGATCTATAACCAGAAAGAAGATTTGTCGCGATAGAATAATTTGTAGATTTTCGTTTTAAAGTAATCAATTTGTTCCATTTATTGATTATATTAGGTGCTAAAAATGCCTCCCTTGAGTTATTAGGTTACCCCAGTTGGGAGGTATTAAAACTATGTACTTGGTAAATTATGATAAAATAATTGGTAAAATAAATTTCTTTGCTAAGAAATCCTTGTAAACGATAAAAATATATGAACAACTAAATGTAATGTATTCATTATCAAATTCGCTTTAGCAAGGTGAAACATGTAATTCTCACAAAATAAAATAAAACTTCTAGAAAACTGTTTGAATAGAATATTTAATATGTAGTTTTACATCATTGTTTAAGAAACGACAAAACACTTCTTATTATTCAATCAATTATATAAAAATAAATGACCTTCTGATGTTATTTTAATTAATTGTATTAGGGGACTTATTTTCTTACTTTACCGTTTCCATTAGATAATTTTTATATGGTATTGTAATACATTGATTGCGGAGAGCTAAGTAATGATATTTCTAAAACGTATTGATGACGTTATTTTTGCTCATCTTGTATTTAAGCCCAACATGCCACCGTGTTATGCAATCAATGCTTTATGCATGGAGTAATGCAGTTCTTTTATGAAGACAAAAACGTTTTTCTAGAATAAACTAGGGTAAATTGAGGTAATATCGTGATGGAGGAAATAACGAGGTAATTAAAAAATAATATGGGCTACCAGTAACATTCTCTAGGAAACCCATCTCTAGGAATCGCTTGCTTGCTGCGAAATGTAATATTTAAAATAAAAAGAACACGATTAAACCTCCATTTACCCTGTTTAGTGTAGGGGGAAAAGTTTTTGGTGTTTGTTTTAATGAAGCACTTAATTTGTGATGTGGCATTATTAAAAATAATTCAAAACATTCATGTTGTTTTTTTTAACCACTTTTTTTACAACCAACCGATTTTGTTCCCATCGGAGCTTCGTCAGGGTAACAAATCAAATTGACGAAGATTTGGTGGGAGCGAAACCGATTGGTTCTAAAAAAAAACCAAATATAGTTTTGTAATAATAAATTACTTAAGTGTTTTCAATTATTTTTTTGTAATGTTTGCGTTTGGTTAAAGGTTTTAATGTGCTTTTAAATTACGTGTATTTTTTATGTTTATTTATTATCAAATTATAAATAAAACTTCTTCTTCTTCTTCCTCAGCCTATTCCTGTCCATTCCTGGACAAAGGCCTCCTCCATTCGCTTCCATGTCACTCTGTCCTGTGCAGACTGCATCCAGGTTATTCCGACGTGTCTGTTCAGGTCATCCTTCCACCGTAGTTGCGGTCGCCCTGCACTTCTTTTTGCCGTCCACGGTCTCCAAGCCAGCAGTCTTCTTGGCCACTTTTCATCTGAGCTTCTGGCTACGTGACCCGCCCATTGCCATTTTAGAGTCGCTACCCGATGGATGATGTCAGTGACCCTTGTTCTTTCTCTCACCGTATCGTTTCTGACTCTGTCTCTTAGGCTTATTCCTAACATGGCTCTTTCCATGGCTCTTTGGGTCACTCGCAGTTTCTCGGCACTTTGCTTGGACAATGTAACAGTTTCAAGACCATAATTACCAACTGGCAAAACGCAGGCTTCATAGACTTTTCGTTTCAGGTTGATTGATAAAACTTAATTTTAAAAATCTAGATACGTAGATTTATAAATAAGAAAAATAAAAGACGAAGCTACAAATAATAAAAAACATGCTTATATTTACTAATTTATTAACATACCTTCAAAAATATAAATGAAAACCTCTGTTTTCTAGTTCTTTTTTGTTCGAATTTATAACATGTCTCTTGCATAAAATATAATAAAATGTTTATTAAATACACGTTATCATCATTATAAATATTCAAGATATAGCTTTACTTTATTATAAAAAAATAAAAATCTTTATGGTAATTGTCAATGAATTGAATGAATTTTACAGTTCATTTATCATAGTCCATATAATTTGCAGGTGTGAGTGTATGTATATGTATTAGGTCTTTAAGTACCAGTGTATGCGTCTAAATGACTGACACACTGAGTGCGATTATTACACATACATGTATCGCAAAACAGGATGCAGTGAGACGAAAACGTTCCAATTGCCGCCGTACTTCCGGATAAGCCGGTACATATCTCACACTATAGCGCATTCTCTATAAACCACTATATTCATATACTTCGTATATTATCTACCAAGTGAAATCTATCAGCTGATATCATTGCAATATCGCAAATTCGGTGGATTATTTTGAGAACATCGACGACCTTCGTGGCAAGACGGTTCGATTCCCAGCGATGACAATATGAATCAAATCAAATCAAATCAATTTATTTCATCAATAGACAATTATTGATTTTGAATGCATCTATTTAGAACAGGTAAAATAATAATATATTGTGTATATTATACTACCAGAAACGCATGAAAGATGGTTCGACATTAGGAAGACAAGATACTCTCCAGAATTAAGAGTATTTGCCTTCTGAACGTACTTTCATTAATATGAAAGACGTCTATTTCCGAGGAAACCGCGTTCAGCAGATTAATCGCTCTTCCCACCGATGTCACCAGAGACAGGTTGGTTCTGGCGGCCGGTAGGTAAAACAATATATGCTGTCGCTGTCGGAGATATCTATCAGGGACAAAAAGCCGAACACCCTCCAGCATGGCCGAGTTCTCGAAATACCCTCTGAGTAATCTGAAGAAATGGGTTGTGAGATGCCCATCTCTTGAAACACGTTTTTGGTAACAATACAAAATACATTAAATTTTATTCACTGTTTTAATATCAAATATTGAGTTTATTTTTTTAAAAATTGTAGCGACAGCTGTTTCGGTAACCGATGTTACCATCGTCAGGTGTTACAATAAATCAGTTTATTGTAACACCTGACGATGGTAACATCGGTTACCGAAACAGCTGTCGCCATTATTTAAAAAAAAATAAACTCAATATTTGATATTAAAACGGTGATTTTAATATAACAGTGAATAAAATTAAATGTATTTTGTATTGCATTTCAACTTCAAAGTCGCGGATTAATAAGCGCGCAAATCTACCCGCAGATAATGTGCTACGATGGTGGACACTGTTATGCGTGCATGACATTTTTCTATATTTCGTGTACGAGGATAGGTTTTGCTGTAAACACATCCATTTTGAAATCTCTTTGTATAAATACATTTTGAGGAGAAAGTTATTATTTTGATTAAATATTATTAACTTTTACGTCTTTTAGACATGATATTTGTTAATAAAATATTTAAAACACGTATTCTTAATTTAAACCAGAAGTGTATGTTTTTTTGCGTCTTTTAAATTGACATTTTATGTTTCAAAGAAAAATTTTTGCATGTCACAAAACGTATTGAAAAATCTGACTTTTCATCGCTACAATGTGAATTTATTTTTGTCTGACTGCTTACAAAAGTAATGCACATAATACGCGATTGTTATGTTGGTATTCCTTTGTGAAAAGCGCGGTTGCTTCAGAATCTTCAGACATAGACAGACCGTTGGCAGAGTTGACCGCGTGGGCCCGTCTCCCGCCGAATTATTATGAGACGACATCACCAACGAAAATAACTTCAATAATCAGACATTCGTATTATGCAAATTCTCTGCATCGATGAAATGGCTTTATATCATATTATATTCAAAATTCCACTTTATTTGAAAAGAAAAATGTTTGATACGTGTGTATTGCCAATACTAAAATAGATACGTGTTTATTGCCAATACTAATAGATGACCCTAGTGTAGAGTGAACTTAAAAATGTAAAGATAAGCGCAGCATCTTAGCATATATACATCTTCCAAAAAAAATTATCAGACGTGGTGGGCATAAGAAGGGCGGAATGGGGAATGTTGTTAAACATAAAGCGATCGCTCAACCCAACCAATGACAGGTCATAGAGATACAATTAATCGTTATACTAAAATATGATTTAGAAATTAAAATGCTTGAAACTATCCATAGAGTGGCAAGTGCTCGGCGCGAGTCTTCGAGATAAAATAAGAAATGAAGAAATTAAACGCAAAACCGAATTTGCCGACATCATGGATCGTATAATTAAATTTAAGTGGTAATGGGTTGGACGTATAGCCAGACAGGGCAGTACCAGAAGGACACCAAGAATGGTTCAATCAAGTCAATGAAGGAACAGGAGTATCGGAAGGCCACATAAAAGATGGACTGATAACATTGTCTGAATAGCTTGGAAGACCTGGATGCAGAAGAAACATAACAGGTACGAGTGAAGAAAAATGGAAGAAGCCTAGCAGTGGAGGGAAGGAGGCTGAAGAAGTTCGCAAAATTAACGCGAAGAATATTTTATATTGCGACACCAACATGCTTGTTGTATTTCTGGTAGTACAGCAAAGAAACTGATGATTAAAAAAATGTGCCACAACCCAAAGTCATCTTGAAAGTGTTTACCAGGCCGTAAGCACCATAAACAATTTTTTGCAACATGGAGATTTATGGGGCCGTACGCACCGCCAAATCAGTATTGGAATCCGTGAAGTTACTATGTATTCGTGGCGTGTTCTCATATTTTATTCGATTATAAAGTGAAATTTATGTCAAATACTCCTTATATACGTGTAACAAACATTTTAATGTAATACATTTGTGTATCAATTTGGCCTTCTTAATATTAGATGTTTTGACTCTTGTATTCCTAACCTTACGTGTTGTCGATATTTTGGCATAATTGGCACAGCACGTAATTACACTAATATATGTGTTCAATAGCTTTCTCTACAGCCAGAAATGAAGAGACAAGTTTGTTCTGAATGTCGAGATTTTAACTACTCTATGCATTCATTTTGATATATATATTTTTAAAATTATTCGTTGAATTTTGTTCTATTTAAATTTTTCAAATTACTTTTGTTTTCCGAATCGCGATATCTAAATCACAAACAGTTTTAAAAAGTCGTTTAAGTAATATTTTCGCAGTTACAACTTCCGAATGCTCACGTTTAATTCGCTTGTTAGTAATTTTAAAACAATTCCACAATTCTAAATTGGCAATTAAGCATCGTGTGGTATAATTTCTGTTTGGGCATTAAGAGGATAATTGGTTCTGCAAATACTTCCCACATGACTTTTCAATACAATTCTAAGCATCAATAAGTATCTATATAAAACGAGATAATTGTAAACTGGTTAATTGAGTTAATGACCGCTATTATATGTCTGAAACACGTTTGCAAGCTGCAATTACAGGGAACACTATGAAAATGATGTTTTTTCAAATCTAGTACAAACTCACTCGCGTAAAATGGATATTGTATTTGTATCACTTGCTTTTTCTTATCTTGTCTCACCTAATTTATTATTATTATTTTGTTGAATCGCTCTTTACATAGCAAAGTTAGAATTTATAAAACATGCATCAGGCCCATAATGACATACGGAATCGAAGCAAGAGTAGACACTGTCAGAACCAAACATCTCTTAAGAGTAGCAGAAATGAAAACATTGCAACCTATTGTGGGAAGAACCCTTAGAGATAGGATATCCAATGAAAAAATTCGCAAATCCTGCAAAATTTAAGACATAGTGAGATGGAGTAGGCAAAGAAGACGATTCTGGAGGGACCACATCGAGAGAATGGATCCAGAAAGAATTACTAATATCGTGATGCACGAGACTCCAGAGGGCCGTCGACCACCAGGACGACCACCAAAGAGATGGAGAGAAGGCTGGTCGTCTTCATCACAGGAAGAAAGTTGATATCCTGCATAAACAGAGCGCAAGATCCACAATCAGAAGAAAATTAAGAAGAAGCTCTTTACATCATCATAGCACAAATTGATGTAAAGGGTATAGCCCGTTATATTGATTCTCATGACTTTATGATAGGTAACTAATCTATCGCCATTTTATTGTCACGTGAATTCTACACCAGACCATAGACAGAACGACAATCACACTGTAATGACATCGAATGGGAACAGGAATGGAAATGGGAATCTAACCCGAGACCTTCTGTGTGGCAGTCATAGCTGTTACCACTCTGTCACGAAGGTCGTCTTTAGAACTCTACTGTAGGATAAGCATAGCCTACAGGGCCAGGAGTTTTATTTATTTTACTATATCCTTGCTCTAGAGAAAAGTCTGGATGAAAAAAGGCGTTGAAGCCTTCTGGTTAGTCATAGTGAGATCCACAATACTGCTCTGTCTTGACATTCCTCTCGAGATTCATCTATATTCATATATCGTAACATGCATGCTCGTCGGTTATTTCGACTTCTAATATGGCTGCTTTTTAGTATTTGATTAATTTGGTCATGCCATGCTTTCCTTGGTCTTCCACGGCTTCTCTATCCACTCACACTGCTTGTATACAACATTTAACCATTCTCTCTTCCATAATCAGTTCAAATTTACATCTATTAATATGTATATTGTATCGAGATTACTACTACGAAACTTTTGATCTTCCTTGCATGGTTCAGATTGTTTTACCTACCGGCCACCAAAACCAATCTGCCTCTGGTGACACCGGTGGGAAGAGCAATTAGTCTGCTGAACGCGGTCTCGTCGGAGATCGACGTCTTTCATATTAGTGAAGGTACGTTCAGGAGACAAATACTCTTGACTTTAGAAAGTATCTTGTCTTCCTAATGTCGAACCATCTCTAATGCGTTCCTAGTATTATGTTGTATTTTCATAATATTTTACCTGTACTCAATAGAGGCCTTAAACATTTTGCTGTTTGTAATGTCTTTTGAGTTGATAAACTGATTTGATTTGATTTGAGATTGGTATACCGCTGTGTTCAAGATGAATCACAATACTTTAAAAAATATTAACGGCATGAGCAGTAATGTATTATTAGTTGCTATTTAAGTTGATAATATCAAACGGTCTGAATACGAAAAACTGTCATAAAGGTAAATATTTTATCTTACAATATTGGAGCATGAAACTGGCAAAAGAAGGATGAAAGTAGAATAAATGCAGTAGAAATGAGATCTCTTAGACGAATGTATGGATACTCTGTGTACGATAGAGTGTCGAATGAAAATATAAGAAGTGAATGCGGTGCGAATGATGGTGTCGTGATCAAAATAATGAAAGAATGAATGAAGAAAGAACGGTAAAAAATTATATGTTAACGATGTAAATGGAACCAGAAATAGATGAAGACCGAGGAAAACGTGGCACGATCAAATAAATCAAATATTGAATCTCGGCCATGTGAGGAGTCAACGAAATCGACACGCGTACATGACACGATGTATGAATGTTGAAGAAGCGAATTGAGAAATATGTCAGGAAAGAAAAGTGTGGCAGTCCATTCTTTCTGCCTACCCCCTCGGGGAGACGGCGTGATGGTTAGTTAGTTAGTTAGTTTTTACAATATTGGCTGTGTCACGAAAATATTTGATAGCCTATACTTTCGATCTTCCTTGCATCGTCTTCCTGTCCGCAGTCTGGGCTCCGTCTCATGTTTCGATCAATACCAAAAAGCCATTCGCATCTGGTAAATTGTTCCATGACTGGCTTTACGCCTACCGCGGACCAGAAATCGACAACAGACGCGATATTTTGAAATACAACATTCTAAATTCGATGCGACAAGTATCAAATAAAAAAAAACTATTCCTAGAATGTGATATATAACTTGGTTCTTTTTTAGGATAACAGGCTGTTCTGAATGTTAAATTCCGTATCTATTTGACAAAAGCACACATATTTTTTCGCATTTAACAGGAGTCTTTTTAAAATTTAAAGAAGTTCCACAAATCCGTGAATGAAAATAGGATAGTATTGTTTTTTTTATAAACAATATAAAAATAATAAAAAATAATACATTGATTAATTAAGATAATAATTTTTTTTTTAAGATAATCAAATGATTTTACTGAAATCTCTTGATGGAAGTTCATATTAAATAATAATTAAATAAAGCGATGTTTTTTAACTACTTCCACTTTTGTCTTTATTTCGATAGCGACAGGTTTCGCCAGGCTCGCTGCAATCGACCAGTCTGTCGATGCCAGCGAGCCTGGCGAAACCGTGCGCTGTCGAAATAAAGACAAAGTGGAAGTAGTTAAGAAAACATCGTTTTATTTAATTATTATATAAAATAATTTGTTGAATTATTGAGGTTTTAATGGCATATATCAGACTTTTGACATATCATTCACGTTTTGCCATGTTTGAGTTCGATATTTTATGACTAGTATTATTTTTGCAGAATCTATAAAAGTTTTAGAAACAAGATTTTGCCATAATTTGAAGTTAATTTTTAATGACATATTGTCATTAAAATCTCAAAATCGACACAAACTGATAAGTTTGTTTTTGCCAAATAGGTTCGGAATTAAACATATTTTAACAGTATTTCGTAATAATTTTTTTCGTTAAAAAATCATTATTGTAATCGCATTTGTTAAGCACGAGCTCGCCTCCAGTTGAGTCTTCGCGATGAGTCAATTGAATATGTTAGTTACATTTATACTCCGCTCCGTCATCCACTTAACTCCTTTTAATGGCGCTCTCTTTCATTAGCCAATTGTGGTCCGTTGCCTCCGTCGCTCCCCCCTCTCCCTCCATCCACAGCATCTGCCTCAGATGGCGAAGATTGAAGTTGTGCATTTATCCAATCAGCCCGCCACTGAACTTATCTCTCTGATAAAGTAAATTTAAGACAGATCGAAGGGGATTCTATTGGTTTATGTTGGTCCCACAGTTAATCTTCTTTGGAAAGAAACGCTTTTTAATTAATTGTACTACTTATGAGATCATACTTTTTTTTTATCTAACCATAAAACCGTTTTAACTGCCATACTTTTCTATCCTTATAAAATATTTTTCTGTACTCTTATTCATTAAAATATACTGTATCACTGCCATCGTTTAGATTTTATATGGACGTATATTTTATTTGTCTTTTTCTTTTTTATATACTTTGTATATACAACACTTTCTTTAAGTTAGTGTTGTATACGTATACGAGTACAATATATATAAAAAATAAAAAAACAAATAAAACATCTACAACACAAAGTATGGCGAACATAGAAGAGATGTATAAAAATAACCAACTAACCATTACGCCGTCTCTCCGAAGGGGTAGGCAGTAAGAATGGACTGCCACACTTTTCTTTCCTGACATATTTCTCTCGCTTCATCAACATTCATACATCGTATCATGCACGCGCGTCGATTTCTCTGACTTCTCACATGGCCGACATTCAATATTTGATTTATTTGATCGGGCCACGTTTTCCTCGGTCTTTCTCTATTTCTGCTTCCATTTACATCGTTAACTTATACTTTTTTTTACCATTCTTTCTTCATTCATTATTTCCAATTGTCCAAACCATCTTAATGATCCATCTTAATTTTTTTAAATATATTTTTTTTTAATATGATACCTCGCTAGCAGATATCAAAATTTATTTATCAGATCTAGTTATATGATCCTTAGTGGGATTTAAATAATGACTCATAATATTAGATCGCCAACATCAACATTCGCGGTTTTGAGTCATGTTCCAGATGTTTTCTTTATCAGAAAAAAATGGCCAAGACTCGTTACGGTGGGCTCTAAATAATCCCGGAGGAATCATTCATAATTCTCATCATCCCACGCATCTTTGCCGCTGGATCTTTGCCACTGTTCTCTGTCCCCGCGTACATCTGCTTTCCGTCACAATATGGCGCATGTCGCCCGCGAAGCTGGGGCGACCCACGCCGCATCTTCCAGCTATGGACTCCACTATCGTAAATTTTGATTTATTACATTTTATCTGTCTTACATCATGTTTTGAAGTGTTGGCATCACGGGCGGCATCTTGTCGTGAAGTCACTTCTTGCGTTGATCTTTCAACATTTATCAACGTAATGAGTCATATACAATATATTATTTAAATATAAAGTTTCAGTGTAATTATTTGACTTTATTTAAATATTTTTTTTGAATACGTCCGTATTCTATTTTATTTTATTTATATAAAAAAACAAATGACATACAATGATTTTTTTTACAAATATATATTTTAAACTATAATACTTTACTGTTAAATTTTAAAAACACTGTTATAATATCACAATTTCTTTTTATTCACTAATAGTGTCGCGACAGCTGTTTCGCCAACCGATGTTAGCATCATCACGTGTTACAATAATAATAATAAGAGTTTATTGTAACACCTGATGATGCCAACATCGGTTGGCGAAACAGCTGTCGCGACACTCTCAGTGAATAAAAAGAAATTGTGATATTATAACAGTGTTTTAAATTTTAACAGTAATAATGTTGAAGTATCATAGTGTTTCGGCCAAAACAATGGACTAGATATAATATGTAATAAAATAATAAAACACTCGTATTTAACCACGGTATGGTTATTATAATTGATGTCTCATTGATGTCATGTGTCTTATTATTTTATATCTATAAGTTTAAAAAGTCAAACCACAATGTGAGTGTTTCATATGAAGATTTAATATATGTATTTTATATTTTATTCCATTTTATTCCACTTATTCTTGTGTGTTAAAATTCAAAACACTATTATAATATCACAATTTCTTTTTATTAAATTAGAGTGTCGCGACAGCTGTTTCGCCAACCGACGTTTTTAATTTTTTTTTACATTTGATCGGATATTTTGTCGGTTATATCCGAAGTTCGTTAAATAGAGATTCGTTATATCGAGGTTTTACTGTATTCGATAATTCCTTGTAAGTTTTAAATTACCAGTGTATTGGTTTGAATATGGCGATATACAAATATGAGAAGGGTTCTTCCTTTATCCATTGAATGTGATATTTGTATTGGAATAACTGGTGCGATATTACACAAAGCAGGCACTCTATATTTCCATTGACAGGCGGTATGAAGTGTAATACATAAGAGTCGTATTTACGGCTTATGGTGCTATTCGCGCTTTTGCATAATGGATGTCCTCCGATCCAATAGGCGTTGGAATTTCAATTGGAACATTCTATAGCCGCTCCAGTTTAGATCACCAGCACATTTGCAAATGTAATACAAATGTGTGAAATAATATAATGTTTTCGCTTCTATACTATGTTCGCCGTAGAACGGCGAATGAACTAGTACCGTTCAGACGACAAGTTCATTTTAGTTATTTTTATAATAACCGATGTCATCCATTCTGAACAGCTTTAAGATATGTTAAACAAATGAACGAATTTCTGATGACGTATCCATTCGGATGGACTCTGCGGACACTTTACTAAGATCATTTCTCTTCTCTAACCGACCGCCATGCAATACGCACGGGAGCATTTGTATGCTACTCGAGTAGTATTATTGCATATCAATCTCTCTTCAATCCAGTAACGAATCACACAACCCCCCGCACAGAAAAATATAGAATAATAAGCTTTGATTGTATTAACACATTGGATTGGACTTGGATCTTCTGGCTTACAGAGGTTCAGCTCATGTGGCTATTCCTCTTACGTCTGATGGGAACATTGTTGGAAGGTGATGTGATGGGTTGTTTGTTTATGCGGGGGCATGATTTGTGTGGCCCGGAGTGTTCCTCTGAAGGAGGATCGATTTTGGGCGCTTGTGGCGGCTGGAGGTGTTTTGGTCGTAATTTGAGAGGTCTTTTATTGTGGGGTTAGGATGTGAAGAGAGTCCTTTGGAAAAACGTTCGGCAAGTTTCAAAATGAATTTTCTGCGGGTGCTTTTGTGCTAGAGAATTTACTGTAAATAAACCAACTAACTAACTATCACGCCATTTCCCCGGAGGGGTAGGCAGAGAGGATGGATCGCCACAATGCTCTGTCCTGGCATACCTCTCTGGTTTCCTCTACATTCATACATCGTACCATGCACCCACGTCGATTATTCCAACTTCGAATGTGGCCGCTTTTTAGTAATTGATTAATTTGGTCACGCCATGTTTTCCTCGGTCATCCTCGGCTTCATTTTTCACTCACGCTGCTTGTGTACAACTTTTTAACCATTCTACTCTCATCAATTCGTTCCATATGTCCAAACCATCTCAGGGATTCTTTTTTAATTTTATCCATAATGCAGTCGTCTGCCTTACATTTCTTTCTTATTTCATCGGTATTCTATCATACAACGTTTTCCCGCACATTCTTCTTAGTGATTTCATTTCTACGGCGTAAATACTACGGCGTAATTATTCTAAATTAAGTCCAATATACAATACTTATTCTTAATTCTGTTTTAACTAAATGGGCTTTTTAAACCTAAATTATGAAAAAAATCTTCCGTTGCCAGTTGACATATAATATATGGTAAAGTTTACATATTTTTATGTTTCCCGCACACAATGTGTTGAAAGATATTCCAAGCTTGTATTACAAGACGCGAATGACAAGAAGATTCATTGCATGGAAATAATACTCAGAAAGTTGTGTACAAGACTTATTTATGCATTGAAAAATCTAAAAAGGGCGAAAAAAGCATGACATTATTAAGTAAACCAATTTCTGAAAGGCGTGTACTAAGTTTGTAAAATATATTAACGTATAGTAACTATGATAAAAATTAAGATGGCAACGGCCTAATGGTTGGTTATTTAAGTCTTTTAAAAAAAAAATCAAAGCCGTGATCGGTTCAGCCTACGCGTGATTATATTTTTATGAATCACTTTTCACCGCCATTATGGGTTTATACTTATACTTACTCTAGATTTCACATAATACCGTTTTGCAAAGCCCACACGGTATTTACATCTATATAATGAATAATTATTCTATAATACTACCGAAACAGTAATCGGTCATCAGAATAAAGCTGTCAATATACTAGTAACAAACAAAAACCTATCCAAAAAAGCTAGAATGATAGTGCACAATGGCGTTCTTCTACCGACCCTTATGTATGGAACAGGCAAAAGAAGGATGAAAGTAGAATAAATTCAGTAGAAATTAGATCTCTTAGACGAATGTGTGGATACTCTGTGTATAATAGAGTATCGAATGAAAATATAAGAAGTGAATGCGGTGCGAATGATGGTGTTATGAACAAAATAATGAAAGGATCATTAAGATCATTTGGACATATGGAAAGAATGAATGAAGAAAGAATGGTAAAAAAGTATATGTTAACGATGTAAATGGAACCAGAAATAGAGGAAGACCAGAAATAGAAGACACCATACTAGATTTTTTGGATAGGTTTTTGTTTGCAATGACAACTTTAAGTGCACCATTCACTTTGTTGCCTGCCCCAACCCTTCTTTCAATATCCCTCTCCACTCGCCCATCTCTTGTAAACATACTACCTAAATACACGAACTCATCTACTGAAAGTATCAAATAATGTCATTAAATCTCAAAATATCTTATTTTTATTTAGATAGTATTGTATCTTCAGAAAATCTGACTTAGTAATAGCAATACCTCACTATCGGCCACGTGAGGAGTCGGAAAAATCGACCTCTGTGCATGGCACAATGTATGGTTGAGGAATCGAGAGAACCATTTCAGAAAAAAATGGCCAGGAGTAGAATTCACGTGACGATAAAATAGCGATGGATTAGCTACCTATCACATGTCATGCGAATCAATATCTAAAAAGTTGTATACAGTAATTGGGTTCAAATAACCTTCTGTATACTAATGTGGAAAGAAACGGGAAACTACCACATTAAAGGCCCATGCGGCATCCCAATAAACAGCAAAAATTACGCTTTGTTACAAACCAAATCTAGATGGAAACTAGCGAAGAAGTATTTCAGAATTGAAGAGTGTGGTGTTTCATTCTTACTTAGTACTAGAATTTAAATATTTAATACGAATGAAAACGTTTGTTTTCTAGAAGTTTTATTAAATTTTACGGGAATGACATGTTTCTGGTCCCATCACTAATGTATAGAAGCGAAGCATGGAACTGGCAGAAGTAGGATGAAAGCAGAATAAATGCGGTAGAGATGAGGTCCCTAAGACGTATGTGTGTAGAACGATATACGACAGAATCTCAAATGCTGATATAAGGAAGGAATGTATGAATTGAGAAATGTAGAAATTAATCAAAATTTAAAGGTTGCTCATGTTAGAAGTCGGAGGAATCGACGTGCTTGTATGACTCGTTGTATGAATGTGGAGGAAGCTAGAGAGGTTTGCCAGGATAGAGTAGTGTGGCGGTCTATTCTCTCTGCCTACCCCTACGGGCAAACGGCGTGATGGTTTGTTTGTTTTTTTGTTTTTAGTTATATTATTTGACTTATTATTGTACCGACCGGTTTCGGTGATCCTTGCCATCGATAAGTTATATATGAATGATTCTACCGTATATAATTCAAAGTTCATTATTGTTTATTGATTCTAAGAATTGTATACAAAAAAAATATCGACAGGTAATAATACAATATAATGTAATTAGTAGCATGACAAATATAATTAAAGTCGACCATCCTATAAAATGTTTATTTTTATGTATATTTATTCAGCTACCTGAAATTTCCGATGTTCCGGCTAATAGTGATAATTTGGTAGTAAATGGATTCCTGGTAAAGATGCGTTGTCAATGAAATTTCGAAAACAGAAACATGTATTTAAGAAATAATGTATTTATTTTTACGGGTACCTATGCAACGTGTGAGTGTGTTGTTCTTATTCATTTCATATAATTTTTGCAGACAATTTTTTAAATATATTTATTTCTAAAATAAATAGTTTTTAAAGTTTTATTAGTAGGTTCCTATAGTTTATGTTTATGTAAATTATCGATAGTAAAAAAATCTAGTTTTGCAAAACACTTTATCGGCAATAAATTAAAAACAAATTTGATTTATTTCGTTGTTCCAATTTCTCTTTTTAAGGTTTTAATATCAATAAAATAGCCCACGCATCATCACTCGTTCAAAAACCGTTATATGCAGAGCAATGTTATCTGTTTGTTTCAAAATAAAACTCAGATAATAATATTGTTAGAATGGAGTTCATTGTAAATAATCTATATATTATATACATATAAAAATGGAGCGTCCTCTTCTTATTCTATTCTTTGAACTTAATGGACTCGGCAACCAATTGACAGACTTGGTGATACTTTCAATGTTCATTAATATTATTACTTCGGTAAAGGTACAGAAGTTTGTACACAGTTTGTTTTGTACGCCAGAGTTTTAATTAATGAATAATTCGTGTACAATCTTTAAGGTTCATTATCGCTTGGCAAATACGCTTCTCTATCTTTTCCGAGATATCTATGGAAAAAAGCAACGCTTCGGTTTGAAGGTTTGACATTTCGTTGAAACATATTCAGTATTTAAAAGTGATTTTCAATAATATAAGTAAATTAACAAGACTGAGCCATAGCAATGCGTGGTCGGGTACGTCTAGTATAACAATAAAATAATATTTTTAGTTTTATTCTACTTATTCTTCTCCTTGTACTGATCAGGTTCGGAAGTTCGCTGTCATCGTCTACGATTACATTTGCATCATTAGACGATGGCTGTGAGCTGTAGAAACTATTCGGAACTATTATAAGAAGGAAGTAAAACTAAAAAATAAATATTTTCACGATTTAGAATTTAATGTTTAAAAAATACGTAAATGAAAAATAAAAACGGTAATATTTAGTAATATAATATAGTAAAAAGTGCATACATATTTGTAATCGTTTTAGGAGACATGATTTCTGTGCCACAGATCGACATACTTATTAAAAGTAGAAGAAGATGAAATTTTTTAAGATAATCCAATGATTTTACTGAAATCTTTTGATGGAAGTTCATTTTAAATAATAATGAAATATAACGATGATTTTAACTATACATACTTCCACTTTTGTCTTGGCCTGTCAGGATGCCAGCGAGCCTGGCGAAACCGGTCGCTGTCGAAATAATGACAAAAATGGAAGTAGTTAAAAAACATCGTTTTATTTCATTATTATTTGAAGATGAAAATGTTTATAATATTTTTTAATTGATTTGGCTAAATACTCCAAATATGGTGGTCCCTACACTTGTGCTATTTCAATTTCGGGACATTTTTAACAGACCAATTTTTTAGAACGAAAATATCCAACGTCGAAACATGTACCTACGTTCTAAAGAGTCGGTTTTTTTCCACCATATAAAGGTATAAAATTTCTTGTGTTATGACTTTTTTATATAAGTTTCTTGTGTTATGACTTCTTTATATGAATTTCACAACAATTTATTATGTTATGACTAAAGTTACCCGGTACTTCCTAGTGGCATCAAACATACGATAGAATCAGAGATGTACCTATACATACAATTTAATTTATAGATTGTTTTGTCTCTTATCATTTTTACTGCAGACCGGTTTCGATACTATTTATCAGGTTTATCATTGATGTACATATCTTAATATTATTATCATCGAGCTCTTATGTCTTTGTACTGCAAAGTCAAGAATTCTCTTGTGTTAATACCAGTCCAAAATGCCTTACATTCCAAATATATGTATTATAGTTATGATAGCATGGACAATGATCCTCACACGGTGTTTCAAAATACTTGTCTTAATCCGAAACATTTTATTTTTATTTTTTGTTATAATATTTTTTTAAATGTTTTAAAACAATGTTTATTGAAATTTTCTAATCAACATAGATGCTATATTTTATTGGTTCTTATTTATTACACGAAATTAAACATTACATTTTATTTTTTATAAGTCATTTTTATTCAATTTATAGAAATGCGGATTCAAATGCATATATAAAACTAAACTAACCATCACGCCGTCTCCCCGATTATTCACCCTTGATATTAATCAAATAAAATCACATTGAAAAAGGTCCTTTAACGTTCTATATTTCCTTTCTATGACAAGGTAGAAAATATAATATTGTGGTTTAAGGCTCTAATTGAAATCAGATCATAATATCTGGAATACTCCTTTTGTTTTCTATACTTTTGTAATACAAGAAAATTCAAAATTAGATTCAGAATCAGAACAAAATTCAAAGAACCATTCCTCTCTTGCTCTCTTGTATTCAAAATATTTTCGTACTCTTTCTTGATGACATCCGGTTTTTGCCTATTTAAACTATGATCTATTAAGTATGTATTTAAAATCTTAATAATAAATAATAATAAAATACGTATAATAAATAATAAAAAATACAAATTATAATAAATAATAAAAAATACTAATAAACTAAAACTATTTCCAAAATACCCTGTACAACATACCGTATTGACCAGATTATATCTAAGGAATTAATCAGCACGATAATATTTGTTTTGGGTAGGTACCTGAATACGTTCTAATTTTGACATATAGTATCCATTTTTGGGGAATGCAGGGGTAGGTACCTGGAAAGTTAATTTTCTAATCAGTTTGTAATATGACCTCGTGCGATATAGTCCTCCCGTGTAGTGTGTGCTACTTTCACTAAGTTTGAAAATGGAATTATCAATTTTAAAAGGTATTATACATATTGTCCTTTTCGATAATATTTTAGTTGTTTTTTTTTAAAGCACAATTAAATTTTGCCTGGATTACTGAAAAAATAAACATATTTCTTGTTCTTTTAATATTATTTTTTTCCGCATCTTCCATGACCAAATTGTCGCATCTTGTTATTTTTTAGCATAAAATATTTTGTGAATAGCAATTATATTTTATGTTTTAGCTTGGTTGTATGAAAATAATTAAATTAATAAAAATCATTAGTTTTATTCCACTTGTTCGACTAGTTACGAACGATTTTGGCCCATCGATGCCAACTTCTTGTGGCATCAAGATGGTTAGAACTAGCAGAATCACTGAAAGAATAATATTTAAATATTGATGCTTTATTATTTTTCTTTGTGTATAACAGATTATTTTCAATTCAATTACTGTATGAATGTGGAGGAATTTTGAGAGGTGTGTCAGGATAGGGTATTGTGGCGGTCCTCTCTGCCTACCTTTCCGGAGAAACGGCGTGATATTTGGTATGTACTGAGTATGTGCCTCTCTCTCTCTCTCTCTCTCTCTCTCTCTCTCTCTCTTTAGTTTCAATCTTGGGATTGGTTTGCAGCAATTTCCTATATTATTCTCTTCCATTCTTCTCTGTCTTGTGTGGCTCTTTTGAAATCTGCATATGGTCTGTCCTCCAGGTACTCTCGGCGTGGGCGTCCCCTCGATCACACCCCCCATTATGGCATGCAAGAGGCCTTCTTGTCGTATTACATGGCCGACCCATCTTGCACGCCTTTCGGACAAGGTCCTGAGAAGGTGCCTTCCTTCTTGGATTCTTTGGAGAACCTCCTCATTTGTAATGTGGTCTCTCCAGGAAATTCCTAATAGTCTTCTATAGGACTACATCTCAAAAGCCTCTAATCTCCGTTTATCTCTTTCGGATAGGCACCATGTCTCGCAGCTGTACATCAAGATACTCCATACATAAGTCTTGATGAGGAGTATTCTCAGTATGTATGTGTATGTGTATGTAGTATAAGTATGTGCCTATATGCTCTTTAAAATACATATAGCTCATTTGAAAAATGTCTATATAAGGACGTATTTTTGTTAAAAAGAGGGCGGTGGTATAGAAAATTTTGGGAACCTTTGATCGTGAAAATTTTTGTGTGATTTTGATATCTCAGCATGTAACTATTTTATTAATGTATGTTTTTTTCTCTTTTTTCAGGCGGTCAGACGCTGTCGGCGTGCGCGGTCCGCAAGGCGGGCTCGCCCCCGCCGCCTGCGGTCCCCGCCCCGCCCGCCCACCCCGCGGGGGATCAACCCTCCAACAATAACGATGCAGACTTCACGCACGAAAACTCCGACTACCAGTGGTTCCTCGATTACAAGTGAGTGCTGCTTTCTCTGTCCGTCGCGTAAAGTGTTAACTTCTCGGCTGGGGAAGTACGAGTATTTAACCCTTTTAATCGTAATTAAATAATAATTAAATAAAACGATGTTTTTTAACTACTTCCAATTTTGTCTTTATTTAGACAGCGACCGGTTTCGCCAGGCTCGCTGGCATCGACAGGCTGGTAACACTATTAACATAGAGGCCAGGCCAACCTTACGGACCAAGAACTATAACATATAATATTTAAATTCAGTAATAATTAAAACAAAATTACCATTTTTTCAAACATTATATATGAATATGTAAGAGATATTAAAAATTAAAACCCATTGTATTAAATACGAACCTCCAAGAATACCTGTAATACCAATAGTTAAATTCAGAAAAATTTGACATAAATATTTGAAGATTAATTTTGTATAGAATCATGTTTACCACCCCTGATCTGTATGTATATAAAGGACTAAATTTACAATAGTGTTACCAGTCTGTCGATGCCAGCGAGCCTGGCGAAACCGGTCGCTGTCTAAATAAAGACAAAAGTGGAAGTAGTTAAAAAACATCGTTTTATTTAATTATTATTTAAAATGAACTTCCATCAAGAGATTTCAGTAAAATCATTTGATTATCTTAAAATCGTAATTAACATCGGCCCCAACTTATACAAGGGAAAGGCACATGGCTCCTACTCTGTTCAACATCTACTGTAGTGACATCCCTCTCCCCTGAGATCACGACACATACACTGCCCAATTCGCTGACGATACGGGCATCATCTCCAATCTAAAAGGCCGCTTCTTGCGACCCGCAGGGTTCAAAAACAGGCCGAAACTGGCGCATCACCATCAACCCGAGTAAAAGCGCAGCGACCTTTTAGAAAGAAACGTTTTGAAATTACGTTTCTTGTGTCTATAAAAATAGGTACATTCAATTTTAGTTTTGATAATTGAAAAATTTCATTATCAGTACCGCATTGAAACAATGTGAAGCGTAAAAACAAAAAATAAAATAGCGATAGATTTGAAAAACATTTGATAATGCCCAAGGCGAATTATTTAATTGTTTTTTTTCTATTTTATGTAAACAAAACTTTTGG
The DNA here is from genome assembly GCA_022606425.2 of Lepidostoma basale. Lineage (NCBI taxonomy): Eukaryota > Metazoa > Arthropoda > Insecta > Trichoptera > Lepidostomatidae > Lepidostoma > Lepidostoma basale. The sequence goes on along the minus strand of JAHDVF020000608.1, from coordinate 132,461 downwards.
AATTGAAAGTTTTTCTCTTACTTATCTCTTTTCTCTTACTCTTACTTATTTTTTAAATTCGAGAATTTAAAATAATATTAATTGTCAATTGAAATGTATATTTTGGATATTTAATAATCTAAATCAGTAGTAATTGGGTGCTACGTAGAGCCAGAGTAGGAAGAAAATTGTTGTCTGATGTGAAGTCTAGAAAGATGGCATGTTTGGGACACATTCTCTGCAACGAGAAATACGATCTGCTGCACCTCATAATGAAATGGAAGATGGGGGCAGGCGTGGTGTGGGAAGACCCCAGATGTCCTGGCTCGAGAACATCAAGGGGTGGACCGGAATTCAGGGGGTGGGGGAGTTGTTCCGTCTGGCACAGGATAGAGAGGCCTACGGTAGGGTGATAGCCGACTTCGAGAGGACCAGACATGGCACTCGAAGAAGAAAAATAAATCAGTAAAACAATTACCAAATCGCATTCCAACAATGTTTCCTATAGACGTAAGAGGAATAGCCATTAGAGCTGAACCTCTGTAAGCCGGAAGATCCAAGTCCAAGTCGATTACGTGTGATATTTTTCATTTGGATCATTCGAAAATAATTTGAATTTTGTCTATTTCAGTTACCGCGACAGTTCCTGCCAGCACGCGAGTGTTCTTTCCTCTCTATCCAGTTCCTACCGAGGTCTGGGAGACTGTTACGAGGACCTCGCGAGAGACCTGGACGCGAACCTCGCGGAGGCCGACATGGAGAGCTTCCGCACCAGGGACATCCATGCGCTGCTGTCGCAGCTCCCTGGACATCTCATGCAGGATGTGAGTAACCCCACCGAATTCCAATTTTAAATTTACACTCACTCTAACGGCAGTCTACGTGGACTGTGGCTAAACTCTGATCTATTATTTTGGAGGCTAAATAAATTATTATTGTGATATTTTTATGTTGTTATTATTGTAAATAATTTAGAATCTATATAAAAAAAAACTTAATCCAACATTTTATTTTGGTATAGTTTATAAAACCATATTTAAATTTGAAAATATTGGTTCCCGCCATAACAATGTTTTCAGCCATTATTGTATGTGACGTCATAATGTTCCATTTTTTGACACTTGCCGTCTGTCATGTTATTGTTTTGACCTAACCTATCACTAACGTTCACATTTTGAGATTTTTTACACCTTATATAAAAACTATTAGAAATAAAATAACCGATTCATATAAAATTTGTGAAATTTAACTAAATGTAAATTTTATAAATGTGGAACAATATAATAGTGGTGGTATAACAGTACCGGTACGGTTGCGCCTACAAATGTATTACTATTTTTTTCCAAATACCGAACGTTACTGAACCATTTGTCACAAATGTTTGAAGTTTTTTTGCAATGTATTATAACTATAATACCGAAGAAGTAATTCACATTTTAAATATTCTGTGACGTCATCACTCTGGTGTTGCTTGTCAACCTTTTATTTCAATAATATTTTGTACTTTATCTTAATATAATCACAATTGTGTTCAATTAATTCATGATTGATTCTGATAGACCGATGTTTGACTGTTTATTAAAAATCATTCCCTTTAAATCGCTTAATATTATTTTTTTATAGTAGTTCCTAAGTAAACAAATATACCTAGTAATTTAGTATATGATTTATTTTGTTGAGTTTAAAAAACTTACTACTGGACAGGTTAATTCTTATTCGATTAGACAAATTGTATCCTTACGCATTACATATTGAATAAAATCAACTCAGTATTATATTAGAAAATTATATTCACAATTGTTTGAACTACAGTTCCAAATTGAACAGTTATTAATATTGAAATATTTATATAAACTAAGCAATTTTACTTTTTAAAAAATCAACGTATTATTTAAAATCTAAATAATGTATTTATATTATTAATTTGTGATATATATGTGTATGGGAAATTACAGAATTTAGCTTCGAATAGTATTATATACATTGAATTTTTGCCGTGTTGCCATTGGCCTATGTTTGAGGACTCCCACTATTATGTATTTTGCAGACCAATCGTCGTGGAGAAATGTTTGCCAGCGTAACCAGCTCGCTGATGGAAAAGTTCTGTATTGATTCTTCGTTCGGTCCTCACAGTAGCTCGCAGGTACTGGCCTTGGACTGAAACTAATTGTGTTACCCTATACTTTTCTACCCCTTAAGTCTTTTTATGTTTTTACCATATTTCTGTGTAGTTTTAATGGGGGAAAAACTGTATCATATAATTTAGATATTGCATGTTTTTTTTAATTTTCTTTAATGTATAATAATTTTAAAATTATTATTTTAATACATAAACATAAGCAATTATGTAAAACTTCACATCAAATCGTCTATATTGAAAAACTTATTTCAAAATAACTGATCTTTAAAATGCGATAAATTTGGTGTTCTTCGACTCCCTAATCAATTTTCATAATTAAAGTATTTTTTATTCTTCTGATGACGTATCAGGTCCCCCTAAAGTTAGCAATCACTGCAGCGAAAGCGTCTCTGTCCCTTGCCACTTTGAACAGGTTCTCAACTCTGATCATTCCTGTCCACTCTCTTACATTCCGCAGCCAGGACAACTGCCTTCTGCCAACTTCCCAACATCCCTCTATCTTGCCTATGATTATCACCCGAATGAGGTGGTATCTTTCTCCCCTTAGTACACCTATGCGTTTCATATGTCCAAACCAACGCAATGATCCTTTACATTCCCCGCTTTACATTCCTTTCTGATATCAGGATTTGAAATTCTATCATACATCGTTTTACCACGCATGCGTCTAATGAATCTAATATATACCGCATTTATTCTGCTCTCATCTCTCTTCTGCCAGTTCCATTTTTCGCTTCCATACATAAGGAATGGAATCAGAACTCCATTGTGAGCGGCCATTTTAATTTACATTCATGAATTCTAATATAATCAATATTTTAAATATAATAAAATGGCTTATTTCGCCTTAGGTACAAGGCGAAACATATCACTTTCTTAAAATTTAATTTATCTTTAAGTTAACTTGTAAGTTTTATAAAATATCAGGATATTTTAATTTAGTAAATCATAAATAGTTTTTTTTTCGTGATGTTACATTTTAATTTTCGTTTTTCCTTCATTGGACGCACATAAAAATATGTAAAATTGTATAATGACTTCATTTTAGAATTTTAGCCGTTTTAGGAATGTTTGTGGTTTGTGTTTTTTTTTCGATTCATAGAACTACTTCCATACCATCCGGCATCTGTGCAACCATCATACTTTTGTGTATATTTCTTCGTCTGTGTGGAATGCATTTAAAATTCATTAAATTATTGTTATATGTACATTCGTTATTCATAGTAATATTCCATTATACTAAAACACCTCACCATTTCATTGCATGACTACGTTGGAAAAGTAAACTCATCACTTACATAAATGTATAAATAATATTTAATGACAGAGATTCGCATTAGAGAGTAATTCAAAATTATCTCGTACTGTGTGTAGAAGTGGAACAAAAGCGATTTACTTACTAAACGAAATTAATTGCTCCACACAATGTTTTAATACATTATAAAAAATGATTAATATTATTATTTGTTAAATTATTTTTAACCCGCAGATTTATTGATCTCACCCTATTTGTAATAAATAATTATTGTAACGATGTATTTTGATATACGACTTGTTTATAACATTAAAGATTAAAACGACGCATTTAAATATTATTGTTTATTTAGACAATATGTTAATCACAATATTTTAAAGTGTGACTAATAAAAAATGCGATTTAGGCAGAGAGAATGCCTGCCATATTTTCCTCGATCTTTCATTCACATAGTTAAAGTACTTATACTTTAAGGATTAATTGTATCTCAATAGAGACGAATATGTAAATTATTTGGAAACAGAATATGGTAGTCGAGGCGTTTACAGGACTTATGACCTGTCATTGGTTGGGTTAAGCGATCACTTTATGTTTAACAACATTCACCATTCTGCCCTTCTTACGACACCACGTCTGACAAATTTTTGGAACTTGTATATATGTTAATATTTTTTAATAACTTCACTGTTGGTAGGGACATCTACACTAGCGCCATCTATTAAGATAATTATCTTAATTACAAATTATCTTGTATTCACAATATTATCTTTCCCTTTCTTGACGACATTCGAGGTTTTTTTTATACATAATGATTGTAAATACAATATTCGATATCAGATTTTTTTTCTTCACGATCGCGTACTCATACATAATAAGACGAGAGGCGTGTTCACAGTAAATAATATTTATCTTTTTCTTCTGTATTTAACATTCTTCTGTATTTAAAGTAATTGTTATTTAAAAACAATAATTTAAAATACAACAACAAACCATCACGCCGTTTCCCCGCAGGGGTCGGCAGATCGAATGGACCGCCACACTACTCTATCCTGGCACACCTCTATAGCTTTCTCCACATTCATACAAAGAGTCATACACGCACGTCGATTACATGACCAACCTTTAAAATTTGATTAATTTGGTCATGCCATGTTTTCCTCGGTTTAACTCGACTCCATACTCAGTTTAAAATACAGAGTAAATAAAACAATTGTATCATTGCATCGCTTTTGATACTATTCAGTTCAATTCATTGGTTATTATTCAAAAGAGTTTAATCGTATATATGTCAATTGTTTATTTAAAATTCAAATTTATGTGTTTTCTAAAAAAAAAAAAATTCACGTTACGTTTTCCACGCATGTTTAAGTAATGCCATGTGTTTAAAAATGTCATATCTTTCATTAACTTTAACCCCGGAGGGGTAGGCAGAGAGGATGGATCGCCACAATGCTCTGTCCGCATACCTCTCAGGATTCCTCTACATTCATACATCGTACCATGCACGCACGTCGATTATTCCGACTTCGGATGTAGCCGCCTTTTAGTAATTGATTAATTTGGTCATGCCATGTTTTCCTCGGTCGTCCTCGGCTTCTTTTTCCACTCACACTGCTTGTGTACAACTTTTTAACTATTCTACTCTCATCCATTCGTTCCATATGTCAAAACCATCTCAGGGATCCTTTTTTTAATTTATCCATGATGCAGTCATCTGCCTTACATTTCGTTCTTATTTCATCGTTCGGTATTCTATCATACGACGTTTTCCCGCACATTCTTCTTAGTGATCTCATTTCAACGGCGTTTATCCTGCTTTCATCCTTCTTTTGCCAGCTCCAAGCTTCACTTCCATACATTCACATCTAACTAAACAAATTAAAATTTTACCATTAAATCATCTATATAAAAAAAATCACCTACCCAGCATGAAGCATGTCGATTTTGTATTTTTGCAACATTAATTAAAATGTATTAAATTTTTCTGTATAATAAATGTGTATAGTAACATATATAAAGCATATGTAAATTGTGTATACATAAATATTCTTTGAACATGTTATTGTAAGAATAATTAAAAAAAAACTTTGTTACAAAAATAATTGTGTACATAATCTTCTAGTAGATATTCACACACGCCATAGTTCACTGGTTAGAGCGTTCGCCTGGAAGGTGAGAGGTCACGGGTTCGGGCAGTAAATATGATATTTTTCGAGATTTCTGAAATGTTTTTTTTATTGTTTTATTATTACTTTAAGCATGGCATAACCATGTCCCTCGTTTTCGGTTTCTATAGCCGACGTTTCGAGATTGCTTGCATTATACATCTTCAGAGTTAGTGATGTGAAGATGTAGACTCAAATGATATCCGAAATTTAAAATCAATTATCCCGAAGAAACGTGATTTTTTTCATTATCATATCATGTGACCTTATTTTTAGTCTTGTGAAGTGGTTGCATTTTAAAATTACTTTGGACAGGAACATGTATTATCATAGGAAATACAATTGCGTACGTTACCAGACATTGATACATGTTCACGCGTAGGCGTCACTGTTATTTTTTGTGGTTTAACCCTTTAGATAACACATTTTAACTATCTCATTTATGGACTTGATATATTTATTAACATTTTTATTATAAAAAAAACATAAGAAATTTCTCATCATTCCTTAGTAGTAAATTTGAATGCATTCGAATTAATAAACGTATATATATTTTAATAGATTAAACTTCATTCTTACCCCTTTGTATTGTTTACTTGGACATGGCTTGGTTTTTATGAAATATGGATTTAAAAAATTAACCCAATAGTGACAAAAAAACAACAATATTTTAATTCATCGTAATTATCAACGTTTTTTTTTCTTCAGTTAATTAATGTGTGTAAATTCTATAAATTATCATAGTAAGGAAATTGAAAAGTCTTTGGGTAATTTAATATGTAATTTGAACGCATTTTCATTAACAATAATAAATATATTTGTTTTTATTTTGTGGTCACCACAAAAAAAACAAATTATTAGTCGGTACAGTGTAAGTGGGGTAACATGCTTATTACATAATCATCAATTGTATCATAAAAAAATATATTTTGGGTGACCACATGTCAATGTATAAGAGCCTTCGGGGCGGAGTGTCAACAGCTATGAATGCCACACAGAAGGTCCCGGGTTCGATTCCCGGCGATGTGCAATGTGATTGTCACACTGTTTTTGGTCTGGTAGAATTCAGGTTACAATAGAAAGGCGATAGACCAGCTACCTATCACATGTCTTGAGAATAACATAATAATATAATACATATCAGACCTGACCAAATTTGAGACATTGAAAATTGTACACAGAGTGACCATGGAAGAGACAACAGACAGCAGCTACAAATTAACTAAAAATTCAAACATACACAGACACTGGACCAGGAACTGTGACAGATATCACTTACCGAATGCACAAACTAAGACAGGACAATCAAGGATAGTGAACAATGGACTGAAACTTTACAATGAACTACCAAAAGACACAAGGAGTCTCACTACAACTCAATTAAAAATATACCTGAAACATTACATAATTAAAAGTAACATCTAAAAATGTATCCAAATAACCCGATTGGGTTTTTTAAAAAGTAAATGAAATAAAAAATAAATAAGTAAAAAAAAAACGTTTTTTGAAAAATGCAAAAAGAAATGGGAAACTACCACATTTTCTCTTTTCAAATAATATGTGATAGTGTTTTAATAATGTTATTGATAAAAATGCACTTTGTTTCAATCTAATAAATCAGCACTATTCAGCCTTTACATACTGCATTAACTGTACACATATTAACTAACTGATTTTAAAATTTTATTATTCCAATAATTTGAATTAATTTCTATCTGTGTGATCCCACAAGGACATAATATTTCTTACCATACTTTCAACCCATACATAAAACAATGATATTGAATATATGTTTTTTTGAATGTATTTAAACTAATTGATGCACTTGATATGAAGTGTTGAACTTTAGTTTGAGTTATCAGTTTGTTATTAAAGATTTTTTGTACTTATCCCTGTCAGAGCGATATGCGTTATGGGACATATGAGGAGTTTGTTATGTTCCAGTTAAAAGTCAATGAATCATTTCCTTCTTATCAAACGTTGCACAGTCATACGCTCTGTAGCCCTGGGAGGGAGCACATCATAGATGCCGTTAGTCAGTTAAATCTCAGTAATATTATATTATACGGATGTGCAATGGGATTTACACGTTTCATAGAGACTGCGGTATGTACCATAATACTTAACAAACTATTTTAAACCATTGCATATGTTTTTGTTTCAAAAATATTTGTAGGTTTATAGAGATTCTATAGCATAAATTCACTTGTGATCAATGACAATACTTATTTTTAGATATTATGCATTGAAGTCTTCCTTTGTGTGATGGACTTTAAACTTTGTTCAAAGGAAGTAGATTATATTATGTTAACTAACTAACCATCACGACATATTTCAGAATGGGTAGGCAGAAATAATAGACCGCCACACTGTTCTTTCCTGAGATACTTCTCTCGCTTCCTTAACCATTTTAGTATCGTGATGCTTTAAGCTTAGGAACACTCACATACTGCATGTTTTTAATTATTAAAAAAATAGGGCTAATGGATTTTATGCAATATGTTTAATGTTTACCTATAAAATGATATATCAAGTTTAATTTTTTCAAGTTGCATTGTCGAAATTTCGTATATTTGATTTTTCTTTCAGGGTTGTCACAAGCATAAATAAATATAATTTTTACAAAAAAATTATTTATTGAAATCAAACATTTAAAAATCAAAGTATGTTGTATCAGTTCTTGTCTATTATCATTTGAAATTTAATTCTTTCAAGTGATATCCTTTTGATAAGTGGTAACCATAGTGCTCGACTTCTACAAAAATCCCCTTTTCAATAAGATAAACCGACGTCAGAAGATTCATTTTTCTTGCAGAGATAGTGTATAGATGTCGCTAGCCACACAAAATATTGGTTAAAATTCCTACAGGAATAATTTTTAATGCAAAGTGGCCTTACGGTATTGATGGTGCACCTACGTAGCGGCCACCAGTGGCCTTACGGTATTGAAGTGGTTAAAATTACATGCCCATCGATTTCTTTGACTCCTCATGGGGATTTGATCCATGATTGATTCCACTATTTCTAGTTCTGTTTATGTATAATTTCTTTACCATTCTTTCTATGTGTCCAAACAATCTTTATGATCGTTTCATTATTTTATTCATAACACTTATTCACACTACATTCACTTCTTATAGTTGCATTTGACACCCTACACATATTTAATACACGTTTGTCTAAGGGATCTCATTTATACTGCATTTATTTTACTTTCTTCCTTTTTTTCCCCACTTCCATGCTACACTTCTATACATAACGACAGACGAGACAGAGCGTTCAGTAGCAATATATAAATCTGTTATTATAGTCAAGAATATATTGTATATATTAAAAAAAATAACCGTAACATTTAACATCTTGCATTTCACTGTTATCATACTAAACAGAGATAAGCAGAGGTGAAAGATGTTCTTGTTTACTTTTATTCATAAAATTTATCTTTTGAATCATTGAGCTATACTTAGAAGAGGAACCTATTTCTAAATCATACAAAAAAGTTAATCGTTGATAAGTAGGTACTTTTAAAATACAGTTTTTTTTATTTACTTTGTACAAAAGCATGTCTATTACTAAAGAATGTATTTAAATAGTCAGAATATTGATAATGTATATTTAGAATGATAATTAATTATTTTGTATCAGAACATACATATAAATACATGTAGGGTTATCATAAAATGGTGTGTAAAAAGGGAATAGTGCTGATAGTAAATATAAGGTATTAAATTATTTTGTTTTATATTTAAAAAGTTTATGGCTTAGGTTTATATTTATGGTCACCCTAAGCATCCCACTTCAATGTAACACGAATATTAAAGCATGTTATCATCATTTTTATATACACTTCTTCCTAACATCTATATGATTTCATTTGTTGTTTTCAATGTACTGACCACAATTTATGGTATATGTATTTTTTTTTAAATATAAAACAAACATTTGAATACTATTTAAGGTATGTTAATTTATTGGTTAAATTTATATTACCTTTTAGAATGCCCTAGTAAAATGTTTTATACTAAAATTTTAATATTATTTATTATTTATTTTTTGTTGAACACAGATACAAAACTCAATATTTAAGATAGTCAAATCATTTTACTAAAATCCCTTGATGGAAAAGTTCATTTTAAATGATAATTAAATAAAACAATGTTTTTTTTAACTACTTCCACTTTTGTCTTTATTTCGACAGCGACCAGTTTTGCCAGGCTCGATGGCATACAAGCCTGGCGAAACCGGTCGCTGTCAAAATAAAGACAAAACTGGAAATAGTTTTAAAAAAATCGTTTTATTTAATTATTATCTATATTTAATGTTAAATATTAATGAAAACTGATTTTGATAAGTTTTATTGTGTTTCATAAATTTAAATATTAAATATTAATTTTTACATTATTGTTGCATTAACAATAAATATGTTATCTTTTTCCTTGCATAATAATGATGTAAAGTTTTGTTAAATATAATTACAATGACTTGTCAATCTCTCAATCACATTGATATAATATATAAATTATTAATTACAATTTATCTATGTGTATGAGTGTCGATATAAAAAAATAGAAGATTGTTTCAAACGTCTAAAAGTCATATATGCATAATTTAATTGCTTTGTTTGTTAATTTTATGGATTACAATTCTCACATAATTGTTATGTACTTTTATAATATTATGTACAATCAATAATGGGGATGTATTAAATAAATAAAAAGTGTATATTTATTCTAGATTAAATAAATAAATAGAAACCATTCCTTGCTACATTTTGTCAAATAATCTTTTTCCTCTCTCATCAATATAGTGTATTTAAAAGCTATTGTTACTTTATAGGGTGAAGAGTCCACCGCGGGCTCTATAAACACCATGTCCTTGTGCAAGTCGGAGCTGCTCTTCTCGCCAGTGCGCGAGGGCGCAGAGCCGGCCACGCACTTCTCCGTGGACAGCCTGGACTGCGATGGCCTCGACAGCGACATCATCCTCACCTGCCGGGCCAACAAGCACAATTACACCATCGCCTTTGAGGGCAGTACTACCATGTATTCCGAAGACAGTGATTTCCAAGATAATGGTAATTATCCTTCCCATTTCTCAGTATTTCATTATTTTATTTATTTTAAATTAAGAATGTATACAATTTTTATTTCTAAAGTTTTCACACATTTAAGTGAAATGTAGTGTTTGATTTTAAGGTATTTCAAAATGTTGCATAATTTTACATTTTCTGTGATTAAACAAATGAAAGTTTGTTAATCGAAGACTGCATTGCAAACTTGGTACTTTGACAAACAAATTAAAAAAAAATGTTTTTTCTATTTATTCAAAGCATAGTACATGTAGTTACCCATTTGTGATAACATCATCAATGGCGCCATTTTTGTGTAATTAAAAAAATATTCGATTATTCATAAAAAATTAAAATATCTAAGTGAGAGCCATAAAGTCTTAAGTGAATTTTTGACTGAAGTTGTGTATTATATTATATTATGTTATCATCCAGAATATAGTATATCTAGCAAACAGTATATAATCTAATAAGAAGTAACCACTGAGACAGACATTTGCACTGAATGCATTCAAAACTATATGAACGTCTAACATTGAACATCATAACTCATTTTACGCAAAATTTTACTTAAGACATTATGGCTCTCAAGTACTGATATTTTAATTGTCATTTGCCATAAAAAAAAATGCCCTTGTTTCTTATTATTGTTACTACTGTAATGATATTTTTGTCTTGAGCAGAGAAACAAGATCCTTTGCTAGAAGGCAAGCATCACCCAAGGATCCCGCACTTGGAGAGTGCTTCGGGAAGCCTGCAGAGGTCTTTCCGTCTCTCCCGGCCCACCGACGTTTCCATGGCACACAGCGACACCACCTGGAGCAAGCTAAGGAGCAAATCACAGCTTAAAAGGTAACACCTTTATTTATTTATTCCCCTTCCCACTGTTGATCCAATTTTAATGGGTCCACTTCAATGACACATGATTGATTACCATTTGATATGTTTTATGACTAACGTATGTTTGTTTAAAAGGCATCCATCTGGAAACAACAATACACAGGCGTGCCAGGCTGACATCGGTGGACCCATGAGAAGTGCCAGCGCTCCTGACTTATCTTCCGCGAATACTATAGTACAAGTAAGCCTCATTCCAATCACTATACGAGTATAATAACTTTACATACATCTTTGATACAAAATCAACTGTTACAATGAATTGCACTTAATGTTACATCACAAACTGAAGCTATGATGGCAGTGCACAATGTTGTTATTGTACCGACTCTTATGTATTGAAGTGAAGCATGGAGCTGGCAAAAGAAGGATGAAAGTGGAATAAATGCAGTAGGAATGAGATCTCTTAGATGAATGTTGTGAATCCATACATGATAGAGTGACAAATGCAAATATAAGAAGTGAATGCAGTGAGAATGAAAGTATTAAGAAAAAATAATGAAAGGGTCATTAAGATGGTGTGGACACATGGAAAAAAATAGAGGAGAATGTGACATAATCAAATATTAAATGTGGAGTCGAAAAAATCTACATGTGTGCATTACATGATGTATGACGAAGCGAGAGAAATATGTTGGGAAAGATCAGTGTGATGGTCCATTATTTCTGCACCCCTTCGGAGAGACGGCATCATATTTTTTTTTGTAATTTGTTGCAATGATTTGTAATTTTTGTATTTCTTTTCCAGGAGGAATCATATAAATCCGAAAACAGACTAAATATTCCGATCGATTATATTAAGGCTTATAATAACCAAAGCACTAACCAGTCCACGGGGAGCCAGCTCTCCGAAGGGATGAGCTCCTCGGGAGAGAGCCGAGGGGCCAACAACAACTCTCGGCCGCACAACTTCAATCTAGTCAAACTTTTCATGAAGCAAAAGAGCATGAGCAACGACGGGATAGTCGGCCTGGGAATGGACAACTCTTCGGAATGTTGGCCAAACAGCTCCGAGGGAGGGGATAGCGGCGATTCTTTCAGCGCCGAATCCAAACCCAGACCCAGAAATATCACTAAAATGAATCTCAGTAGTGACAAGGATTATCAGAGCGACGATTGCGATCCGCCGCAGCAGCAAGAAATCAAGAGCAACCTAAAGAAATGGATAGATAATGAAACAGATGAGTATTCTGTTTGTGTGTTTGAAGACAGTCTCGTAGAGGGCGCAAATGCAGCAGAAAACCACAGCAAAAGAACGCACGATTTCATCATCGAGGAAGAAGAACTTTCAGAGAAATCTGACATGGTATCAGATCACGAGAGCGTCAAGAATATTTACGCAACAGTCAACAAAGTTGCCCAAATGAGATTTAATGTCAATAACAATAATAGTTTTGAGAAACTTGCCCAAAATACCAGCAGTCCTATTAGAATACGCGGTAACGCAACTACCCAGACGCGCAAGTCTATTAGTTCCTCCGTCAACAGTGGCAGTCTGTCCAGTTGCTCGGAATCAGAAGTTACCCAGGCGACCAGAATGCACAGATTATTATCCAAAGATTTCATTGATCATAAAGCAACTTCAACCCAGTTTCCGTTGGATCTCATTGACAAGAGTATGCAAACATCTATCCATTCAGGATTCAACTCTTCCAGAGGCCGAGTACAAGTTGTGGAAAAATCTTTCCTCGAGAAATTGAAATCTGGTGACAGTCAAAAACCGGTTTACGTCTTGTATCCGAATTATACTTTGCCGGATCTGGACTTTATTTCGCAAGATCAGGATATGGAAAAAGTGTTCCTAAAACCTATGAAGTTCACACCAAACACTAACGAACCTAACAGGAGGATGCAAAAGCCAGGGGAAAAGAATAAGAGACCATTTTCTTGCAATGACGTAGAAGGATTGAGGAGGAAAGGTTTTAATCACATAAGGGATTGGGATTCTCTAACATTTTTGTTGCCTATGGAATACCGCAAAATCCTTGCTGAGATGCCTGAGGTGGTGGAACAGTTAAAAGACAAAGAAGAGGAATTGTTACGCCGTGATGAGAAACCTCTGTTCTGCCTCTCTCCCCCAGTCAGGCACAAGACCAGGCCAGCTAGCTGTGATTGCACCTCCATGCTCAGCAACAACGCTACTAACGTGTCATCTAGTTCCAGCACAGCTACTCAACCTTCATCCGGGTATAGAGGTTCCTCGACTATGCTGACGGACTCCTCAGCTCAGAATAGCCCTGCACCAGCTCCCGGGTTCAACCCATTATTTGTTTACAAATATGACAGTGCTACCAGTTCAGAAGCAAGCTTCATGAATGAAAAGCATAGATCTGGAGCTCCACCTCTACCCAAGAGGTCCATCTCATTGGCTGAACAAACCAAGGTAGCCATTAATGGTAAGGTCATCGATGTTGCCCCTCCAAGGCCTCCCCTACCCAAAAGCATCCTCAGGAAATCCATTGATAAAGTTCGTAAGAATCCTCCCACAACAACAAAACGCTACAGCATGTTTGAAATGGAAGATCACGTGCAAGAAAATACTACTTGCATGAATGTACAAACAGATCAAAAGACACTGAAGAGAAGATCGTTGCAAGAACCATATTACATGCTTAAAAACAATTCTATTGTGGAAATGAAAAAGAATAACGATTTGGCCGCAAAGAGATTCTCGCAACAATTTTTAGATGCTGCCGAAAAGGACATGGATGACACGGAATTTTTCCACGATGAGGGTGTCGGCACTGAGAGTAGTTTAGAGTCGGGGAAGTCTAACGAAACCAACGGTATGAGACCACCAACACCACCTCTCCCTAAACCTCATTCTAAGTTATCGGAAGCCAGCCCTTATGTCTTCCCGTCTTCGTTGAACTACCCAGTTATTACCAGCTCTGAACTTCAGCAGCTCGAAGAGTTCTTGAAGTACAGCGGCATTACCTGTACTGACATGGAAGAATGGGACAACACCCACATGCAAAAAGTCAAGAATCAAGTTAGCCGCTTCTTGTGCATGAAGAAATCTCAGGAAGGTAGAGAATCTCTTGACTCCAGCTGCAGCAGTGGGCACAGCAAGAAGTCAGTGAGCTTCGCAGAGAAGAACGAGGGGAAGAGATCTGGAGAAGGAAGCTTGAAGCCAATTGACGACTTGAAGGCAGGAAACTTAAGCACTCCACCCAACTCGCCCAATATTTCAACTATGGCACATAGGCATTATCAGGTGAGTTCCATCTTCAGTTTTTGAATCACAATCATAATACTTATTTAGGGTAACAAACAGCAATTGTAATATATAAAACACCAGAAACATTAAATATGGGCCACTTAAATAATACCACAAATATTCACAGCACAGACTAATGAATTGAAATCAAAGTTAAACTTAATTCAAACAATAGTAAATTAATATTTTAAAAAGTTCCAAAATAATAAATTAAAATAAGTAAAGTAACATTATAGTTTCATTCATACCAAAAAGTTGCTCTGACCATTTAAAAAAAAATTACGTTCTGTTAAATGGAAAACATCGATGTTACTAAAGTATTTATTATAGCGGTCACAAATCTGGTACATTGCTGCGCTTTGAGCTTAGTTAGTGTGATAAGCTAAAAGGTGGAAAACTTAACTTGCGGTGTGTCTTGTGCGAAACATAGGGGTATTAAGTGTCAAATTACTAAGTTTAGAGTCTATATTTCAAATATTTAAATACATTTTTATTTATATCTATATATTTATTTCATTTGTAATATTTTTGTGTTTCCAGACAAAGAATCTGGCAGAGATTCCCATCTGCGAGGAGGGAGAATCTAGTCCTGAAGGGTATGCCAGTCCCGCATTGGCCCGTCGCCCAACATCCAATGAAGTTTCTCAAAAGCGAGGTAATTTTATAAACCACAGACAACACTTTCCATGGACTACAAGTTTTGCCATAATTTGACATGTCATCTCAAATATGCCGTACTAATTTATTGCACTATTGTCACGTCAGAGAGTGTGACTTACATCTGCATTTTCTTCTGTGTAACCACATTTCAATGCCTCAAACCGGTTCATAGTGTGCACTTTCAAAGTCCAGGTTTTTTTAAATATATAACAGAACAGACCAGATATAACACTTCAACATTCTCTGCCTAAGTTTGAAATTCAGTCTATTATTGCAGAATATTGTCTTCATATTGTTGAATGTACTACAAACTATTTTGATCTTACATTTCACCTCTACATCTGGGTCTAACGATTTAGGAATTTGACAGGGGTAAATTTTCTAGAAAGACAGGGCGGCATTATAGTTGGTGCAATAGGTTCTCACTGATTCGTGCATCAATCTAAAATAATATTATTTTACTTTCATATGAAACACTAAAGTAAATAAATATGCTAAATTTATAATCTAATATAATATATCGCATTCATCAGTTTGCTAACATCTAGAAAGTAAGTGTACTGAGGCTCTCACGACCGGATGGATTTTATTTTCGACATGCTGGCTACACTTCCTTGTAGCCTGACCCTTCCTCTACGCAACGAGATTGGTTCGAGGTCAGTACATTGAGAAGTGTCGATGCGACAACACGTTTCGTGAAAAATGTCAATCCAATCTCCTGCCAAGCGCGAAATACGCAGCGCCGGGCAAGAGATTTTGAGGCGCTGCAAACTCCATGGAGATGAATTTCTCCGCTCCATTGTTACTGGAGATGAAACTTGGGTTGCACACTACACGCCTGAAACCAAAAGGCAGTCTCAACAGTGGCGTCACACCTCTTCACCCTCCGCCAAAAAGTTCAAAACCACAATTTCAGCCAAGAAAATCATGGCATCCGTGTTTTGGGACTGTCAAGGCATAATTTTAATTGAATATATGCCTCGAAGGGAGACCATGAAGCAAGATACTGTAAGACCCTAAAAAAATTGCGGAGGGCGATTCAGAACAAGAGGAAAGGCATGCTGACAAAGGGAGTCTGCCTGCTGTACGACAATGCCAGAAAGAACTGCTCGCCTCGTTTAAATGGGATGTCCTGAATCATCCCGCGCATTCCCCTGAAAAATTCAGTACACTTACTTTCTGGAGATGCCTTGTATTATTATTACAATATCATCTCTTTTATTGATGGGATGCATTATTTTTACAGTTTTAGTATCAAGTGTAGTGGAGGCCGTAGAACTGCTATTGGAAGAAGGCAACGGGTGCCCCCGTCTCGTGGTGGATTCACTGTGCCCCGCTCTGTATGCCCTCATGAGTGACGGACTAAGGGACACCATCGATACCTCATTTGGCCCCGCTAACAACTCTGTCTGGCATGTCATCGAGGCATCTGCACGCCAAGGTAAATTTGTGATACAAAAAAACATTTTTCAAATTCTACAAAGTTATTCTGAAGGGTGTGTAAAAACCAAATTTGATTTTCTGGAATAAAATAAAAGCAGATCAAATTATTATATTTTTTCTATTTTCGCCTTCACTTTGTTTTGTGGATTTATAATTGAATAAATAAAATTACACTTATTAATACAACACTTCATTTCACTTAATACAGACATGTTTCCGTTATAATATAACCTTTATCAATGTATACAATTTTATCTTTAAGGGGTTAAAATTGTGTACATTGATAAAGGTTATATAATAACCTGAACATGTCTATGTAACATGAAATAAACTGTTGTAACACCAAGTGTAATATATATTTTTTTTGTATCTTTCTTCTCTATTCTAAATTTTTTAGTATAAAATGTCATATTTTTCTTGTTTCATATTAATTCCTCAACTTTTTAAGCATGTCTGCAAAGTTTGTTTTTTTACTTTGTCCATTTATGCAAAATATATTTTTATTTAAAATTTGTTCGGATGTATTTATAATTTTATGTATTTTTCAAAAATATCTTTTAACCCCTATAGTACAGCTGACTACATTTGCAGTCCAAAAAATGGTTTCGAACTGCTGTAATCTATATTTGCAGCTCATATATGAATGTATCTTATAAACCTTTTTATCTTAGTTCCATACTAATAAATTGTACGTGATATTTTATTGAACTTGGACTATCTGTCTGAGCTGTAAATGCAACCAACCGCAGTTCGAACTAAAATAAAGTCTTGCAGTAACTAAAATTTATGTTTGATAATTAAATATTTTTTGTTTCATTGCCTGAATCTCATCTTCATGTAGCTTTTATATATTTGTGGAATAACCATTATTTTTAGAGATGATAGATTGTAATGTTGGATGTGTGTTGATTAAGTGTGTGTTTTCCAGGTCCCATAACCAAGTCCTTGAATGAGCTGGTGATGAGGATCAACAGTGAAGACGCGCTCTCGGAAAGTGTACTGAAGTTCAACGCTTTTGTCATGGGACTTCTCAAGTAAGTATTCCTCAAATTGCAGATCATGTGATAATCGAAATAATCTTAATAAAATCAAAATAATTGTAAAATAATACAAAAGTTATGTACTTTCTAGACTAACTGTTTAATTGAAATACTTATATAATATTACAATTGATTTAATTTTTATGAAATTGTCACGACAGCAGTTTCACTAACCAATGTTAGCATCATCCGGTGTTATAATCAATTGTATTGTAATTATAATATAAAAATGAGTTGATTTATTATCTGTGAAATTTCAATTTAGTTCATATGTATTCTTTGTTTTTATTGTTTCTTGAATAATGATTTAAACTCAGGTTTAGGGTGCCTGTCCACCGGAGCGGAGCTAGGTGGCGGAGCGGTGAGCGAGGTAAAAATCCACCAATCTCCGGGCGGAGATTTTATGCAATTCTATTGATAGATTTTTACCTCGCTCACCACTCCACCACCTAGCTCCACTCCGGTGGACAGGCACCCTAAAATCTGTTTTCCAAAAATTGTCTTATTTTAAATGGAAGTGACAAATTTCGCCTTGCTAAGGGGATTATCAAATATTTATTAATGAATGGCCTGGCAAGGGAAAATATGTCACTCCCATGTAACTTAAAAAAAACTTCTAGAAATTAGATTTTTTCATTGATATGAAATATTTAAAAAATAATTTTAAACACTCACATACTTTGTTTTTACATCACTTTATTTTATTTTATCGAATCATCCGGTTTCACTCCCGCCGGAGCTTCGTAAGGGTTAAATCAATAAACTGGAAAATTTTTATTTGTGTATTATTTTTTCATTATGTATTTATACATTTTGTTATAATTGGCATAAAACCTGAATTGCTAGTCAGAAGAAGTCAGAAGCTAATATTAATATTGTTATTTCAGTGTCCAATCCCTGGATGCGTTCATCTCGTATCTCCGCACCCGCGAGTCTGTCCTACGTCGCCACTACACCGCAGAAGGTTTGCTCCGCGGGGGATCCCTCGGCACTCCGGGGGCCGTAGCTGGTCCCTTGGCACCCCTAAACAGCGCCCTGGCCTCGCTTGCCTCTCTGCCCTTCGCTCTGGACATCCTCTGTCAGTTGAGGGACATGCACCGCAGCTTCAAGCGCATGGAAGACCTGATGGCCAATCAGGTAATAAAATCATAACATCATACTTTTTTTGCAAAGGCTTAAGTTGTAACCGAAAGAATAATATCATAATGTGTACCCAAATTTGATTCTCGTGATAGATATTGTGTATCTACAATCTAAACCCTTTTTATATCATATAAATTAAGATCTCTATGGGCACATGTTTGACCCTATCCGATCTGAACAATATCAATTGAATGTTAAACGAATATCAAGTGAATTGAAATTAAAATTTGTACAATGAGGAAGGGCATCTGTGTCCCGAAACATGTTTGTGAAAAATGCATAAAAGTGTTATTAAAACACAATATATTTGAAAAGTTATTCAAATAATAATTTGAAATACCTTTTTCCCTAATCAAATAAAATTATTTTAAAAATTTGCCTTTAAATTACATTTTTTAACCCCTATAGTGCGGCTGACTGGATTTGATGTCCAAAAAAATTGGTTTCGAATTGCAATAGACTACATTTGCAGCTAATATTTGAATGTAACTTATAATCCTTTTAAGTTTAGTTACTTACTACTTAATTGTGTGTAATATTATGATGAACTGAGACTAATTCGGGTGGTGGTCCTAGGGGTTAGAACGCTTGGCTCCTGATCCAGGGGACATGGGTTCAAGCCTGGACACGACCAGATTACTTCTTCATAATAATGGGCTAATTTCTGCTCACATTGAAGATTGCAAAATAAATTCTAATATCATTGATATAAATCCTTGATGTTAGTCTTTTAATAAAAAAAAAAATTGTTTACTGCAAATGCAGTCAGCCGCAGTTATAGTTTTTTTTTTTACTGCATATGAAGCCTCAGCTGCACTGTGGGGGTTACGGAAGTTATTTTTGACATTGATTTATATTCTTTTTTTATCTATTCAGCAGAGTTGCTATCAAATTTGTTTTTTTATATTTTTACAAATATTTTAAGAAGATTATTGAACTAATAATGAATTAATTTTAAAGTTATGCGGATTATTTGTTCTTTGAACCTCAAATAGGATTATGTTCACTATAATCTACTATCAATAAGTAATTGTGATTCTGAAGTCAATATTATTCTTTCTGGTAACTTCTTATTTATTTGCATTGTGTATTCTTGAAACAGTAACCTTTAACTTCCGTGTAGCATGTTCACCCGTACGTCACGCTACCATTGCTCATTATGCTTCAGCTAAGCATACAAACCTTAACCAATATCTAAAACACACAACATTTACCATTCGTTGTACTTGGCGTAAATCAAACCAAACGCTTGTATTGTATTCAAATGCTAAATGTAATCTTTAATAATAGATTTAAGTTCTAAACTGTTAAATGTTTTATGTATCACAATTGTATTTTTATTTTACGCGACAGCTGTTTCGTGCACCTATGTTGACATCAACAGGTGTTACAATAATATATCAAAGGTTGATGAAACAGCTGCCGCGTAAAATAAAAATACAATTGTGATACATAAAACAATGTTTTTTTTTTAATTTAACAGTTTATAATGTTAAAGTATCATAGTGTTTCGGCCAAAACAATGGACGATTTAAGATCTTTTAAAAAAAATCTTAACCTCATTGGGTATTGTACTAAAAATAAGTAAAATATTAATGATATTTAAAAAATAATAATAACAGAGTTGAACACAAAATGAAACCGAATTCTAATCATATTAAACTCTTAAAAAAACTCTTGTGTTTGTGGAAGGAACTTCTCATTGAATAACAAACATTTCTGCTACTAACAACTAACATTTGTGTTTATTTCCCTCGCCCAGTCTAATTCTGTATCCTCCGCTGGAAACCTTTCCAAGAACCAAAAGAATCTCCTCATGCTGATACACTCCATTCAGACGAGCACCAATCAGTCCAGCGACGATCAGCGCGAGAACACCCCGCAAGCCAGTGTCATCATGAGAAACAAAACTCACCAAGAACCGACCTTACCCGATCTGTTAGACAACTCTGGAAATACCAAAACATACAATGATAAAACAAGACCAAGATCTTGCATGAATCCAACTATTGGTATGTTGAACGGAGAGTGTCCGAATAACAGTGGATCCAGCTCCACTTATGATCAGAGCCGGCGGTGGTCGGGGGTGCAGTTAGGCTCCAAGTTGATGCAGGCGTTTGACCGCCTGGCGTTGTACGACAGCGAGGACTATACCGACAGTCTGGAGAATGAAAAGCGATCTGCGAAGAGTAGCCAATACTTGCATGACGAGGTGACTAATCATTACTAATTGCACAGCTCTATGCAAATATAGCAACACTCGTAGCATATGACATTGTATATATTTTACTTTTATTTATGATTTTGTTACCAGCCAAATCAGATATATGACATATTACTTTGAACAAGACAAATCACAAGCTAACCTGGTCTATCCATAGAGAGCCTAATTATATTTCTATAAACCTCTTTATCCTACCTTGTTAGTTTAAAAAAAAACTAACTATCCGGACGTGAAGATTAACATATTTGTTCTATGAATAATTAATTTGATCTGAAATCTGATTTAGTAAGTAAAATAAATATTATCATATATTAATCTAATAGACCATTATTCTTGTTCTTCTCCTAATTTGATACACCTGTTCTTAAAAGGGATGTTATGCTGCAATTGAACCATTCCCTTAAGGTTTTCTAGCCTGGATTTCCTTATTTTTCTGACACTACGTATTGATTCCGATAGAGTATTGTTTATAACAAATGTTCATGTTAATTTTATTGTTTTAAGTAGATATGTTTATATATTTTATATTAATTATAACAGATTTTATTTTTATATAGTAAATATTAATATCCTGTTACAAAACTGTATTCAGATTGTATAGTAATTTACAAAGAAAATTTATTTATAGTACTAAGTATTCTGGTTTATTTTCAATTACCTTCTTAGCTTTTGTTTCCTTTCCATTAATGCTTCTTATTTTTGCATGTCATTCCTCTTCATTTCTTGTGCTTGATGTAATTATTAATCGTGTATCGCTTTCCTCTTTCTTTTTAGTACAAATATGCAAAAGTTTTTAATATTAGAAACTTATTTACTCAAGGGTTATTATTTGTTAACTAACTATTACATACAAACATAATTAACCATTACATACAAATGCACGATTTAATTGCATGCACATATAATAAGACCCTAATATTATTTTTACTCTTTTGTTTTTGGCTATCTGAACACTTTTGTCAATAACTGAAGGCTGGTTATGACAAAGGTGCTATATATAATAGTTTAAACATAAATCAAATAAAAATAGACAAACGCTTTATTGTTACATGTGTCATTTAGCACAGGTGACATCTTTAGGATGAAGTTTGAACTACACTATAAATTTTGCCTTCCTAGAATGGGTTACCCCAGTTGGGAGGTATTAAAACCATGTACTTGGTAAATAATCAATAAATTATCAAATCATTTTGCACCTTTGCACAGTTATTGGTCTTTATGTTTAACACCAATTGGGATCAAAACTTTTTTTTTTTACTTTATTGTAATGATCAGCTCTCAATTGTTTTATCTTAATTTTATTTATTTATTAACTCTTGAATTGTTTTTGAGTATTTTTTATAATACTGATTTTAAATTTATTTCATACTTAATTAAATGTTTTGATTTGAAACACGGTATCACAATTTATTTATATCAGTTTGTCGCAACAGCTGTTTCATGAATCTATGTTGGCATTATCGGGTGTTATAAACAATTGATATGTAAGTCCGTTGTTTGTAACACCTGATGTTGCCAACATTGGTTGGTAAAACTACTGTTGTGACAAGCTCGTAAATAAATTGTGATATGTACAATAGAAGTGTTTCAAATTTAAACATTTAAAAATGTTGAAGTATTAAGGTGTTTCAGCCAAAACAATGGATTATCCATCTCATAAGTTTGAAAATACAGTCGAACTTGATTATTACGGGAAAGATGGGACCGACTGAATTTGCTTGTTATAAGCATTACTTGTTACAACATTTTGAATGTATACAAATACTTGTAGACAAATACTGGATTTAACCCATTGCGGGTTAGTCATTTTTAAGGATTAATTGTATCTCAATAGAGACGAAGATGTAAATTGTTTTTTTTTTTGGAAACAATATATGGTGGTCGAGGCGCTTACAGGACTTGTCATTGGTTGGGTTAAACAATCGCTTTAACAACATTACCCATTCCGCCCTTCTTACGACTACCACGTCTGACAAATTTTTGGAAGATGTATACTCGTATATACCACCATGTTGAGAAACACTTCACATTTTTAGTTCAATCTATACTAGCGCCATCTTGTTATATCAGAGAATAGGTATTTTATATTCTTACAAAAATACCTATCACACGAAGACATGAAGTATCTGTTTCCTCATTACATCCAAGATCTTTTTATTTGCGTGATCGTAATAACCGGGTTCAACTGTATATTATTGTTGAAAGTCTTTAAATTACCTTGTCATTAACAATTGAACTATTTTTTCTAATTTCATTTGAATTGTTTACATAATTTATTGCAAAAAACATAAGTATTCAATGTAATTTTATTAATGTTTATTAATTAGGAAACACAGCAGACAAATTCCTCGGAATGGACAGAGTGGACGGTGGAACGCAATGGTGGTAAATTCCGGCGTCTCCAGAGGCGTTGGGAAATGCTGAGTGGGCAGGAGACTCCTCAGACGCAGGGCTCCACCCCGGGCTCCGCGGGTTCCACCCCCGGTTCCAACTCTTCCTCCCGCCGGTCCAGGATACCGCGACCCGTTACATCACCAGTCAAGCCCCAGGCAACTGTTTCGCCAGTTAAACGGTTGGTATAATTAAGAACCTACTCTGGATAAATTACAATTGTAATTAAATACATTTTGGAGATATACTTCGTTTAGTAGATAGTAAAATTAGGAGCTGCGTTACGGAAGTGCGATATAATGCGATATAATGAACATATCAATGATAAATAACGGCCGGACATTTCACACGTGCCAACCCACGAATTGCGAAAACATGTCATTATTATTATTATTATTTTGTTGAATCGCTCTTTACATCATGACAGCATGAGCCTAATTGATATAAAGGGTATTATAGCTGTCAAAGTGATTCTCGTGA
The DNA here is from genome assembly GCA_022606425.2 of Lepidostoma basale. Lineage (NCBI taxonomy): Eukaryota > Metazoa > Arthropoda > Insecta > Trichoptera > Lepidostomatidae > Lepidostoma > Lepidostoma basale. The sequence continues at coordinate 108,356 of JAHDVF020000608.1, read as the reverse complement.
ACTGTGATAGGTAGCTAATCTATTGCCATTTTATTGTCACGTGAATTCTACACCAGACCAAATACAGTGTAACAATCACACTGCCCTCGCCGGGAATCGGACAGTTGGCAGTCAAAGCACTTACCACTTGGCCATAAACGTCATGAAACGAGACATGAAAGAAGTTAGTTGTATAATGTGTAAAATAGTAACCAACCAACTTTTACATTTTAGCGAGGTAATTTAGAATATTTATTAAAACTTCTTAATAGGAAGAAAGAACCTTTACCAAATTTATTATTTTTGTTTTGTTACGCCAAAGAAGTATAACTTCTTACATATGTACATAAGTAAACACACATTTAATAAAGCAATTTAAATTGATGTTGAATAAATTGTACTAATGTGTTTTCCTGTGACAATACAATGAAATAGTACATGGATACAATGGATACAGAACGGTGTTTTGTAAGATCTTGAGTGATTACTCTTAAGTTTAAAAAATGTCATTTGTTTCAATAGATAATCTATGTTCTAATTAAAATACAAAGTGGCAAATGAAAATTTTGTTATATCAATAAAACATACTCTACAAAAATAATCCTCCTCTTACAGTATGATCGTTAATTCTGAAGGGAATCGATTAACACATGTTTATAATATAGAAAAACATGTGCTCATTGGACGAAGCCGCAGCTAATACTGACTGTGATGTGCACATACGGATAGTAATACAATATGTAACTTAGCGCAGGTGGATAACTGATCTAAAATTGTAGTTATAAAGTCAAAGAGTCATGATTCACATAAGTCGACGACTACCTGTAAACAAATTTGAATAATTTTTAAATGGTAATATACCCTTAGGTCCATCCCTGTACCGGTGGGCTCAGCAAAGAAGGCGGGGACTCCGCCCACCCCAGGACACAAAGCTCCGCTCCCTCCTCTGCCCCACTCCACACCCACAAGGGGCGGACAAGGAGCCATCAAGAAGACACCCACCAACACCAGCAGGTTTGCATTTTAACATAATCAATTCATAGAATACAGAGCTTTTTCATTCTTGGAGTGCGGGAAGAGATTCACACATCAATAAAAAAATAAGAGTTTATTAATTTTTTAAGTTCATTAAATTCTCATTAAATCAAATGAAAACCATAGAATACCAATGTCTTTCTGAGTCATTAATACAAATGAAATGTTTGTTTTCTAGAAGTTTTATTATATTTTATGGGAATGACATGTTTCGCCATGAAACCAGTTGATAAAAATTTATGTTTAGTCAAATTTGATCATTTTTACTCTTAATTTTTATTTTAGTAACAATTGAATAACCATTCCTAAGGTACACGGTTCTGACAGTACCAATTGAATAACCATTCCTAAGTGCTATGACTGCTAAAACAGGCAAGCACAGATTTTTTTTTTAGAAAAATTGTATTTGATCTAGGAGAGTCTGGTGGTGTCCATTCTTTGGACATGACCGTGCCAGTCTCTCCTTCGATTTCTACTCCATCTTATAATATCCTCAGCCTCACATATCTCTCTTATTCATATCTCCCCTATTTTGCACTACATAATCCCCGTGGAAAACCTCCAAAAAGATGGAAAGACAGCTGGGCATCAACCTCACATGAAAAGCAACCCTCTGGAGAACATACTACATAGGTCTACAGCAAGGAAGAAGAAGAAGTATTTAATTTACTTATGTCACAATTCATATTTCAGAGTTAGCCGAGTGGAGGGTTGTTACGGGGGCCCGCCTGCACCACGACCCTCTTCGCTGCCCTATCGTCGTGCGCCCCCACCCTCTCCTTCTCCGTCTCCAGCCAGCCGTACTAACAGAAGGGCTGTGTCCTCGGACCAACCCCGGCAGGGCAAAGTACATGCAGCCCCAGCTACCACCACCAAGTCAGTACCATACATTTCGCATTAGAATTTTTTAGAATGACAATTCAAATATCGATTTTTTTATGAATTAAAACATGGTTCCTTTGTTTAAAAAAATTGCACCGTGTAGAAGTTATTTTTTCAACTTGTGTGTCAATGGCCATTTGTTTTGTCTTAAAATATGAAATGTTCTTGTACTAAATCAATAGCTTTAGAGTAATTAATCAACTTTAACCCTAAACTTCCATTCAAGAAATCCTTTTCAAAATTCAACCCATTGATCTTGTAATGTTATGTCCCTGGTACTCTGCCTAAGCTAACTAAGAGATGTTATATATGTTACTTGGTTCTCACATTCATTTTGCAATAATTTTTGGTTAGTTTATATCGTTCTCCTGATGATGAAGGCGTAAAACCTTCGAAACATGTCTAGAAAAATAAACTCAAAATTAGAAAAAAAAATATTTTAATTCATAAAAAATCGTCATTATGGAATAACAGAGTATTAACGCAATAAGTTTATCTACAAATATCACTTTATAAACAGTAATAAAATAAAAAATGTTTTTTTACCTATCGAATAGAAATATTTATGAAACATCATTTTATCAGTTTGTAAAACATGTAACAAGTCGATAAATGATTTAATTTGTATGTAAACCAGTAGATGTCGCTGGTAGTCCAAATTTTGGCATTATTCGAGAAATTATATGAGCCCCGAGCATGGGGCCATATCCTAAATGACTCAGTATTTCAGGATCGCACGGTTGGGACCGGAATGCACGGATTAGTTAAGAACTACTTCCATATTTGTCTTTATTGACAGTGACCAGTTTCACCTGTCTCGCATGGCCCCTGTGGAATGAATGACAAAAGTGGAAATATTTCTTAAAGAACACTGTTTTATTCCATTATTATTTAAAATGAACTTCCAAAAGATAGTATTATGAACAAAATTATGAAAGGATCACTGCGTTGGTTTGGACATATGCAATGCATGGATGAATAATGAATGATTAATAAAGTATACGTTAACGGTGTGAATGGAGTACGGAGTCGTGGGAGACCGAGGAAAACTTGGCATGACCAGATTAATCAAATTTTAAAGGTGAGCCATGCTAGAAGTTAGACTCACTGTATGAATGTGGAAGAAGCTAGAGATGTGTGTCAGGATCGAGTAGTGTGTTGGTCCATTCTCTCTGCCCACCCCTTCAGAGAAACGGCGTGATGGTTTGTTTTACTGGTGTTTTTATGCACTTCCATCAAAAGATTTCAGTAAAAACATTAGATCACTTTATAAACATTTTAATTATAGAATGGTGCGTACTCTATGGCACCGCCTGCCCTCGGACTCGGGACATCTAGCCTTCAACGAGGGCGAGCGCCTCCGCCTGGTGCTGGAGGTGGACCAGCAGTGGCTGCTGTGCTGCCGCGGCCAGCAGAAGGGCCTGGTGCCGCGCAGTGCGGTCATACCCGTGCCGGATAGCGCACTGCAGAGGTTCTAACGGAACCTCAAATAACTTACTTCTTCTCGCTGGACTGAGCATGGAAAGACAATGAAACTGTAACATTTATTCTTCACTTTTGTTGATCTGCAATTATTTAAGACCTAACCTAACATTTCTCCTATCAAACATAATAATTCTGAGATTTTTCAACATTGTTTGAAAGCCATTTTAATTTTCTAACCTTACATAATTTAGCATGACTTTTACAGGAAATTTGATTTGACTATTTTGATCAATTTTATCCGCATGTACTGTAAAATCATTTGGTTAACTTCTGCAGACCAATTTTTGATGATGCATGAAAGTGTTTTCTGTTATCTTTGAATGCTTTTCAAATAAGAAGACATGTTCTATTTAACACTTGCGTGATACTTTTGCTTAAGTATTTTGCTTTTAAAATAACGCAGACTAGAATACTCACATAAACACAGAAAATGCTTCTTGATTCTTCACAGTTTAAATGATGTACGTAAGTATCATGCATGTTTTAAATACTACATTTGGAATGGTAAATGTCATTATTAAACTAAAATCTTCCAAAAATCTGTCATATCATGGTCTGATCGGTCCAAACTAAGTGAGTCTAAGTATACCAAGTGAAAAGTGCAAACAAAAATAATAATTATTAAAGAAGTGATCAAAGATTTGTGCGTGAAATTGACACTGAAGATTTCCGAGCGAAGTGAGAATTTATTCGTAGTTGGGATTGCATTTCATCGTTACTAGTACGGCATATGTTACAAAGACATTAATTTAATGTATATTATGTTTTGTTACTCAAAGTATGTGCGCTCTGAAGTTATGTGAAGCTCTAAGCTCTGTTTCGACGCTTCAATGTTAATTCTATCAGGATAAATGGTATTTTGTATTTTAGAACAGTTATTTTAATATGTATATAGTATTTAAGATAATGTATGGTTATGTTTAAAAGAAATCTCTTTGAGGGTTATTGAGTGATTATAAATTTGCACAATTTTAAATCCCCTCATGATAAAATAAATGTTTTTAGGCGTGATGTATTCAGAACCCATCGAAGTGCAGTATTTGAGTAAACGTAAACTATTGTAGAGCCGGACAGCTTGCAAGTAATGTATTCCGCTTTACCTACATATATTAAAACAAGTGAGGGATACGGGATATTGATTAGTTTGTGGTCGAGACGAAATGATGTCAGGCCATTGGGCGCTAGTCACTCAGCAGTTGTATTCAATATTAAACTAATTTGTAATTGTGTAACAGAATTATTCATGCCGTAATGGCGTCAACAGGTAGAAACTCGTTTAGTAACGTATAAAGTACGCACTCACACATGTCCCAATTATCGCCATAGTTGTGTTAATGAAGAGGCATCTGTTGACTATTCTAGTAAGTAGTAGGACTTAGTTTGTACTGTAAACTTATTAAATATGTGATGAATGTTTACTAAAGTACTTTAGGGTCGGTTCGTTTCAATGATTGTTGTACAGTTCAATATACAAGTTTTTTTATGTCGGTATTTATAGATTTAATTTTGGATATGATTTTACTTGCAGAGAAATGATAATTGTTTTGTGTTTATAAAATTATTTTTATCGAATGCGACCCTTTGAATTATTGACATCTCTAAATGTTGGTCCTGTTTTTAGTATTCCTAATAATTAAACACTCGTGGTGTATGGTCCACCCGCACACTTCTGCATATTCTTATCGATGTATAAAGTTATTTTATTTTTGCTGTCGTATATATGTATCTATATATGTATATTTTTATACTTTTAGTACTATAAACGCGTGTAGGTGTGAATGAAAACTTCAAAGGCCACATGAATCACTATTTCGATTATAAGTATCAATATGTTATACCCTAAGGCGTGTAAAATATATCTGGGGTTATTGTAACACTGTCAGAAAAAAATTAAATACACAATTTTATTCATTCACGACCTTCACGACTTCGTGGTAAGTGCATTGACTGCCACCCCTGTGAAACATGGTAATTAGCGAAACCGGTTTGTTTTCAATAAACTAACATTTGATCTTCTTCACTAGTTTCAATTGACGACCTTCGTGGCCGAGTGGTAAGTGCATTGACTGCCACCCCGAAGGTTCCGGGTTCCATTCCCGGCGAGGGCAGTGTGATTGTCACACTGTCTTTGGTCTGGTGTAGAATTCACATGACAATAAAATGGCGATAGAATATCTATCTATCTCATGTCACGAGAATCACTATGATAGCTATAATACCCTTTACATTGATTTGGCTCATGCTGTCATGATGTAAAGAGTGATTCAACAAAATAATAATAATAATAATTACTTTTTATTTCGACAGTAAATTTTTGCATATATTGCATATAATTTTCGCGTTTAACATTTTTATAGCAGATTGTAGGAGTATATATGTGTTTTTTGGTTTGTGATTGACACATCTGACGGTGTTACAATTGCCCTTATTCATAAAGGTATCTGTTGATTAGCTCACGTCTTCTGCAATGATTCTGTATCGCGCTTGATAGGACTAGAATAAATCCAAAACATTAGGAATTCTTCAAGCTTTTAGTAAATCACTAGGCCCTCGGTGTAGATCTCTTTTGTATGGGAAAAGTATTAGTTGAATAGGTGGAAACTTAGCCTATTAGTTAATAACCTTAAGAGTTAAGTGGGCCGCAGGTGGGTAGTGTGTATTGTAAATTATTTAACCTTTTGTACGAATGCGTAACAATCTTCTCAGTAATATCGACCGCCTGTTGCCATATATTCCATCTTTATAACAACTCATCAACTATTGGTCAATTCGATCAGTTAAACTCTTTTGTTTATTTAATTAAACAAACACGGAATTTTTATACTTATATCTTCTAACATTTATTATACATGTTTTACGATTATTTAAAAAAAATATGAATTACTATGCCGTGTATTGGATGCATATTATTTATGAAACTTAATACTCATTTAGTTTTAAGGAAATGTGATATTTAGAATGAGTATTTTGAGGTATTTAATTTGAAAAGTAATTTTTTTTATTTCACTTAGCTTTTGCGCATTTCTAACACTGTAAAAATCTTTTTACTATTCTCACAGCGGTGGTTATGGGCAAATATTTACACACATTGGTTATGGAAAACACACTTGACAGCTCGCATTCATCCTCACATCACCTTTTTGTTTATTTTTAAATATATTTTTTTAATCAGAAATATGGTATTGCTACAATATTTAATATTTCTGTTGTTTCTCACACTTTGAGCTAGTGTGGATCAGGTATACGTAATAGGAAGATACCTCTGATGCCAGCCAAAATGCTCCCTCATTCTTAAATTTATCTTATTTATTTATCCAGTTTTTAAGTTGTTCTTTCAATGCACTAATCTGAGTCTAACATATCACACACTTGGTGGTTTGTATCAATAGTTGTACAATAGACAAAATCATCATTGCTTCGGTTATAGTTCTTCACACTAACAGCATGTCGCATGATCACATCCACTCATCCTTTCCCACGTAAGAAGCGTACCGCCCTGACACATCTGTACTTAACATTTTACTGTATCTAACAGCATGTAGTGTGAACCATATCCGTTTCCCTCTCCTCTCAAGAAATATAGAATGTGTTATAGGATTAGATCATATGTCTCGAGGATTCATGAAGTGTTCAATTAAAATAGATGTTGTAACATGTGTTACAGTAATAACAGCATGTGGCCACGTCCTATCTACCTTCATTCCAACACTATTTATTATATTGAACAAGTTAACAAACGTTCTCCATCAAGTGAATTGTGGTAATTCTCAGAGATTATTAAAAAACATTAAACAAACATGCAAATAATTCATTTTTATTTTAGAATTCTAAATTTGAGGTTCTTTTGGCTGGTGTTCGTATCATTTCAGTTAGAACATGTTCTATTTATTGTTTTTATTTGAGAGTTGGTGACCAGTGATTTGTCGTCTATAACCTCCCGTGTATATTTTATTACTATCTTATATCAATTTTGTATGGTTAGGCTGCGTTGCTTTTGTACTCTTGTCCTGTATCCACGCTGCTTTTGTGTGTCTCAAATCACTTATCCCCGTAGTTGACTATTATAGCATTACGATAAATTATTTAATATGTTTGGATTCAGATAATACTCTCTAATATCTTCTTTAATTCTGAGTTAGCTTTACAGAATTGTGTGAGTGTTAGATGCAAAGTATTTTTGTCTTATTTATTAAAGCGCTTTTAGTAATCTAGCGAGTAATATCTGAACACAGTGCATATTAAAATAAAAAATTAAATTTTGTACACGTTTGATTTTGATGATCGATCATAACGTATCATAATGTCCTGTTTATATATTTGTAAAAGATTTGTGGAAACATTTATTCTAAACAGATAGTATAGTAATGACAAATAACAGCCACATTTGTTGATTGGACATGGAATTAGTAGGGGTTTGACTTAGTTAAGTTAGCCGGGGAACTCGTTAGTTTATAAGATGTAGCTGTTCATCGCTTGTGTGACTACAGAGTTATGTATGTGTCTTGTGGCCTTTATATGTAAATCTCTTACATTATCGCTATAAACTGGATATCATTAGATCGGCTAATTGGAGGATCATCCGAGTATCTACAATATATTGCATCTCCGATATTAAATGAAACTTCTGTGTAAACTGTTTATTATCTTGGACGGAGAGCGGTGCGGCTCGTGTTGAGAGCAGAGAGGCGTAGAGCGTTGCGAGTAAGTAAGTATGCTTGTTGGGTAATTTAAAGTTGTCTTCTAGGACAAACATTTTCGACTGCTTTTTTGTGATTCGTGTTACACACAGCACGACCAAAGGTTAAGTTAAAGGCGAACGATCGAATAGCACACTTTCCGATTCCGACATTTCTCTGATTTTTTATATGTAATACTATATATTCATTTCTCATTTTCTTTTCTACTAATGTAAATTTATACCATTTATGTTAATTTATTTTTAAGTGCCATATTGTATCAAATTACAACTTTGTAATATTATAACAGATTAAAAACTAACATGAAAATATTACCTTTTTTATTTTTATTTCATCTCCACTTTCATGCCCCCTTAACTATTATTATTTTCAGAAGGCTCCAAGATGAATTATAAAGAACTCAATTCTTTTAAGTAGTGGTATCAATTATAACTAACTAACTAACCATCACGCCGTCTCACCGAAAGGGTAGGCAGAAAGAATGGACGGCCACACTTTAATCGATGCGGCACTCCATCGTTCTCTTTTCGCCAATTATCAATTATCCAACTGCAAAATATTTATTGAAAAAAATCCATTTAAGTTTTTTAATGATTTGTGTCAAACATCGTAAATTGAAAATTCTTAAATACATTAATAAGAGATTCAGTTAAATAAATATAGATTTTGTTTCACAAACACAGAAAAGTGAGTATTTATTGTTAGGCATAATAATAATAATAGTTTTTGATAAAAAAATTAATAAGAAAGATATAAGCAAGGAAATGCCAGCATTTCCTTGCTAATATCTATAAGAAAGGAATGTAGAGCGGAAGAAGGTATTATGAACAAAATTATGAAAAGATTGCTGTGTTGGTTGGGACATATGGAGCGCTGGATGGAGAAAGAATAGTTAAGAAAGTATAGGTTAACGATGTAAATGGAGTACGGAGTCGAGGTAGACCGAGGAAAACATGGCATGACCATATTAATCAAATTTTAAAATACGGTCATGTTAGAAGTCAGAAGAATCGACGTGCGTGTATGGCTCGTATGAATATGGAGGAAACTAGAGAGGTGTGTCAGGATAGAGTAGTTTGGCGGTCCATTCTCTCTGCCTACCCCTGCGGAGAAACGGCTTAATGGTTTGTTTGTTTGAGTAAGGAATAATGAGCATCTACAGCATTTTCTTCAATACTTACCTTTTAATACTTTTATATGATAACTTAACAACTTTTTAGTGTATAAAAATTATCACAGAGAACATTATAGTCTAAGCTTAAGTAACCCGATGATCGCCGTAAGCACACATGTGCGCTCTACGTAGACGATCGCCATAAGCGCAGCTGTGCGCGCTTCGCAATATTCGAAAGATGTATTTCAAAATTAATTCCGATTTTCTCACGACATCTATGAATATTTTAAAATATTAACAAACCAAAAAGGATCGATATTTTTCGATAGTTTGAGAGGTATTCAAGAGATGGTGTCAAGGGCTGGCACTGAATAAAATTATAATAAAATTTATTTTTTTCGAAAACAATTATATAAATAATTATTATAAAATTATATATAAATATAAATAATTTTTATAAAATGTGAATAGCTACATTTAGTTTCATTTTATGATTTACTCATAGAAGCACTATTTTATATTTCGTATCTTATAATCTCGGAAAAAAAAAGGTATTTTTTTGTGAAAATTTTAGTTCAATCGATTGCAGCTCACCAATAGTGTAAGTTAAAAATATTTAAATAATTTAGTCATTAGTAAAAGCAGTGTTTTTATTTTTTTGAAAATACGTGGCGTATCGGCGCGCTGTTTCTACAAACATGTGGCGATGAAGTGGTTAAGAAGAGGGACGCACAGCTTTCAGTTTTGGCCCACACTGTACAAGCGGGTATCCCACAGAACATCGGACCCCTCGGAAAGCACCCCCATTTTAAGATCGTGATCTTTCCATAAATTATTATGATCGTGTTGCTAAATCATTATCAAAATGCTATGACAACCAAGACATGTCAATCACCATTAAACCCATTCACTGTAGATCATCAATGTTCAACTTGAAGCCCTGTAGTTATGTTTCATATTTGAAGTTATTTTATCTCATCAAGTAGATCCAACATTTGCCTGTCCATATTCAACTCAGACCTGATTTCTTACTCGGTACTTCTGCATGTGGATTATACTACATTCTGGTTGGTTATGTGCTTTGAAGTTGGATCAATTCATAAAACTTCTCAAGTTTTTATAATTCGTCTACATTAACATTCATCTCGGTAAACTATGGATTTTTTTAATATTATATTTTTATTTTTCAGGATACTAATCTGTAAACCAAGTTAGTTAAAATTGAGTGATAATGACTCTTAAGGTAATGTATTTAGAAATAAATGAAACACATAATATTTTGTTTTTTAAACTAATATTATAGTTTCGCTCCAAGTGGAGCAAAACAAATTAGTTACCTTGATGAAGCTCTACGTTGAGTGAAACTAGTTGGTAGTTTAAAAAGCAAAATAAAGTGGCATTAAATAAAATAAAATTATATATGAAGCACTCACTTTGTGGTTAGACATTTTAAAAATATAAAATAAAAAAATAAAAAAAATGTATTATATTTAACCACGGTATGGTTATTATAATTGATGCCAACTAGTTTCGTTTGGACCCAAGCTTCATCAGGGCAGTATAACAACCGTTGTCAATAAGTTGTTATACTGCCCTGATGAAGCTTGGGTCCAAGCGAAACTAGTTGGCATCAATTATAATAACCATACCGTGGCTAAATACATGTTTTTCTTTTATATTTTTTAAATAAAATAGTTGAGTCTTCTTCATGGTTTAGACCTGTTGGTTTTTTATTCTTTGTGTCAAGTTCTTTCTTGGGAAGTGGACTGCCAACTCACCAAGGAGGTCATACTTCATATTTTTGGAGGTCACCCCTGAGATCTGCTTCTTTAAGGTTTAACCATACCTTGCTGCTCTTACGACCCTCGAATCTGTCATTCTGGTCATATGTTCATTCCAGAACCTTCTCTGTTGTCCCCATCTTACAATATTCTTGACTCTGCATATCCGTGTTTCATATTTTGTCACAAAAGATTTTGTCTGTAATATTTCTGAGTGTCTTTATTTCACTAGTTGGAAGGAAGCTTTTGGTTCTGACAGTGTCGGCTCTGGTTTCTATGTCGTAGGTTATTATAGGATGGACACAGGTCTTGTTTTTCCTCACCTTGCTTTGGATGTTCGTGTATTTGTTTTTCCACACTTTAATTTATTTTTTAAAAAGTCGCCACAAATTAAATGCTTCATATGAAAGTAAAATGTAATTTATTTTTGTTTCAATGGCTAATCTAAGTTTTATTGTACCCTAAAATAGTCTTAAAATATAAGGTTGTAAGTGTATAGTTTTTTTTTATCAATAAAAATCATATGCGATAAAAAAAAACCTTGGCAGATAATTTTAATTAAGTCTTTAAATGTGATTTAAGTATTATTTATCAGATTGTTAATTAATTTCATTCAATCATTTGATAGTACTGAATACTTACATAATTTTATATTTATTGATATCTTATATCTGAAAGAAACATTGCTAGTAGGATAGTTAAATTAATAATAATAAATAATAAAAGATTTTAAAACACATTTATTTAAGTGTTATTAGTGACATTTAAAGTAATGTAAGGATGCTACATATAATATATTTCTGTGACAAGTGAAAATTAAGTTTAGATTTGGTAAGAGACCTACAACACACTACTTACCTATCTTAATTGGTATTAAAATATACCTGTAATAAATATAATATTTTCATATTCATATTTTAAGTTAAAAATATTTTCAATTTTTGTTTTAAACTGAATTGTATTCCAATAGACAATTATTTAAGAATTTAGGGTTTGCCATTGCCTATTGCCTATTGAACTATCTTCTTCTCCTATCATTGAGCTTAATTCCAGGCCTACAATAAATCCTAAAATAAGCATTCAAAGATTTTCTAAACTTCTATTGTTTTCTTGTGCTCGTATAGGTAATTTTGCATTGAGAAGGAAAATGTCTAATTACTGCATTAGTACAAATATTAGTTTTTGTTTAGCTAATCTAATATAGAAATATAGCTATAATTTTCATTTAAAAATATTGTGTGCTCATCTAAAAGTTATATTTTTGACACTTATTATTTTTGATAATATTAATTAATTTCAATTGACTAGATAGATACTAATTCGTTGATTTTGAGGTGAAACATTGTTTTTAAAACATGTGTCTACAATATATATTTTTAACGCCTATTTTCTAAGCAATAATGACTTAGTTAAAAAATACAAAATTTGCCTATTTGAAGCATCGATATAAAACTTTTTGTATGAAGGTGTTTGTTTATTTGCTTTTTTTATGGGACGGATAGTAATTGAGATAATTCTGAAAAAATCTCATTCACCGAAACACTCACCACACTCACATTCCAATGTTAGTTTTACATAATAATGTTTTATTTATAAGGATACATTATGTTTTCAAATTATATCTGTCAAAAATTTTATTTTTTCAATTTGCTAATGTTTTAATGTAAGTTTATATATAGAAAGTGCACATTCTAAGAGGATTTAGTTTTTTTTTCCTTTTAATCTTGTCTTTTTATTTTAATATTATGCATAAAAAGGTTATTATATTGCCTCCATCTTTGTGTGATTGCATAATGGTATAAAACATTTGTATAACGATGAATTGAAACCACACATACAATGGAGTCATATAAATGAATCAATAAATGAAAGTTGAACAGACATCACATTTTCTTATCACACCGGGGCTACAACTTTGGAAGTACAGTACACTCCTGATTTTCCGGGGTCGGGTTAACGGGAAGCTGATTATCCGGGACACTTGAGTCATTGAAAAAATATTTTTAAAAACAAAAATAGTTCACAATAGTACTTATAATGCAAACAAAATCTCAAATCTGTCACAATGACATTGGGCGTTTAGTTCACATTTGCGCCACCGCCAACATACGTTTGTGGCTCCATAATCGTGTCATAAAGTTTCAAGTTTGCAATAAAGCACCCGCAGCGTAGTTCATACTCATAAAACATTGTCGTTAATTTAATTTTACTGTGAAAAAGTGTCTATAAATAATTAAAATTTTGAAAATGGTGCAACCAGCGTTTCCGCCAGTCAATAAGTGTGACGCTGTCAACACATATGTCTCACTAAGCAAGCAGGTATACATGAACACATTAGCGCAGTTTTAAATTTCTCTTTGTTTACATGTTTTCGGATAAACCGTGATATCGATTATACGGGATTTCTTTTCACCATCCATCTCCGAAAATCGGGAGTGTACTGTAGTTGCATTGGAATACAACTAAGAACAGATGATTTCTGTTCAATATTTCATTATTGATAGATTCTGTTTTATCCAATCCCATTGGGTGAGGGAGGTGTTAGTTCACCTTTATATTTGTTCATTTTTCATCAGTCTAACATAGACTGCAAAATTAATTTTAAACTCTCGTTCAACATTCCTCTATCCCTGAGTTTTTCGAATTCTACTTTGTTGACTTTAAATGATTCTCTGCTTACTTTCATATTCCTGTTGGAGAATATTTCATTCACGTGTAAGAATATTTGTAAATATATTTTGTGTTTTAATGAACATTAGAAACGGTAAGAAGTTTGTATTACGGACAAAAAAAGTGAAATATTTTGTCTGGGTGACTAGAAGTGATCAATAATAAATCAGATAGATTTTCTTGTTGTGTCTTTTTTCTATTGGTTTGCATTGCTTTATCACCCAGTTAGTATATATTAATGTTTAATAATGATGTTTCATTTAAATAAAGATGTTGATTGGCAGAGAACATATTGTATATTATTGTATTAAGTGCTCAATCTGTACACCAAAATTGTAAAGAAATGTGTTTACTCCACCGCATGGGATGCCAATATGAAAGTAGAAATAACTCAGTATCGCCAACATTCTGACAGCGAGAGTGAACTGGACTTCAATATATCCTAAAGGGGGGTCTTTCAAGAGTGCAATCGACACGAGAAGTCTGACACTTGCGGGGAGAAAGGTATCGGGACCTGGCAGGTGGGTCCCTCGCAGTCCGCGGCCGCTGGGGACGATCAGAGGGCTTCCTGGATGTTGTCAGACCGGCCGACATGATGGAGCGAGGACCAGACGACTCCCTACGATACCCCAAGTCTTGCAGAGACAGGTAGTCATAGCACTCCTGATCAAGAAAACACATCATTGAAAGAAATATAATTTTTAACTACTTTCCATCAATCATATCAAATTAATTGTGATATTATTTAAAAATTTATTTCTGTTATAATAACATTAAATGACTGTGTTTATACAGAGAGAATGAATCTCTTGGTCTTGAATTGTGTAGCATTAAATGATTGAGATATTTACCTTAAATTCTGCCGGCACTCTATGTATGTGTAGTAGGCTGATGTGTTAGCTAACAAGGTAGTTAAACCAAATACTGTACTCATCTTACTAGGCAACACTCCAACTCTGTGCTGGTGCCCACTACGTGCCTTTAGACAATGTAATACTGAGGTGTTTGGACAAATACAAAGTGCGATATTTAAACAAGTTTATTTCAATTAATGTCAAAATTACAGCGATGTCACGCGGGCACAGAGAGTGCCACACGGATTTATACTCATTTCACATATCTTCCAAGTATATTCCCAAATACAATACAATTCTTAATTCATGGTAACATTGAAGAGGTGAGCGTGAACTAAGGCTTACATTTATCTACTTCATAATATGCCTTTTGTATTAGTATGTATATCTCATTCAGCGTCCGACTCCAATATTACCTTACAATGTATGTAGATTAGATAAATGCGATGCTACAAGCTGCAGTTGTTGCTGCCCTATCTTAAAGAGATTAAAACTATTTGGAAAAATTATAAAATTTTACATTTAAAAGTCTATTATTCTTTACTTATCACTTTCAGATTATCTCTGATCCTTGATGTCTTCAGTCACTTGGAAAAATCCTCGGATTTTTATCATTTTACTTGACAGCATGCTTAAATTGATAATAACCACTTTCAATATAAATGCGTTACAATATTCTTCAGATTACAATAAAATTTATGTTTTGAAAGAAAAAAACATCCATGAGTGTATAATCAAAATACAATTACAAAATATTTAATTATCTTATGAAGATTCACTTCATAGTACACTTACATCAAAGGACAAGGTTAATACAAGAAGCAAAAACCTTTTAAGAGATAAAACTAAAATAATAACCAGTATTAGTGACTTATAAACTCCACCTACATATTGGAAACCGTGTTAATTGTTTTAGAAAGGGTGAAAATGGCACACAATCTACATGTTTGAACATCGTCAAACTGTTCTGTTTCTCCACTGCTCGTACTCCTCACCTGGTTATTCTTAATAAATAATGGAGTTATTCATGCAACAAATTTACAACAAAACAAATAACCCGGGGAATACATGTATGTACACGTAGGTACATATTACAATGGTATTAAATATTCCATGCTTCATTTGACTTCATCTCTGCTTATCAAAATTTGGTGTCCACTATGCAAAAGTAAGGTTAGTAAATAGTTCCGTGCTTATATTCCCGTAAAATGACTGTTAGTGGCAATGTTAGGTTAGGTTGCTTCATCCGCCATTCCCCTCTTAACTCTCCCGATTGAGGTTTACATCGGAGTTGGGCGGGTGGTCGGAGGATGGCACGGGACTCTGGGAAAGTTAAAATACAAATATCACATTCTGTCTCATGCGGACAAAGGTTATTAAAAATACTCCCTTCCGACTAACACTACGAAAACCATTCTTTGTTAAGTAACCCCAAAGTCTCACATTATTTTATGCACGGTTTACCTGAAGGTATTCAAGTTTAAATGGTGTTTGGGATAACCACAGTATCTCATATGTTGGCTAATAATAAGTGTAAAGGTACTCTTTCTGGAAAAATTACGAGAGTCTCAGTCAATATACAGACAAAAGTTACAATACATATATTTTGTTCTGCGGATTATACATAATATATTTAAATGTTATGGGGATAATACAAATATTGGAAAAATACCTAAAAATATTATAAGTAGTTATGTTGAATACTGCAGTATTTGTTAGAACTTGAGTTCACGTTTTTCTATTAGGAAATTTATTAAATAATTCCTTGTGAATATGAGAGATGTTACTAAAAATATTACTAAAGAATTAAATTCTTAAATAAATTGAATTATTGTACCTAAATATAGTATGTAAATTAATAAAACTTAAATATTGCTGTTAAATAAAATCGAATGAATTCTGAAACAAGTTGATCTAGATTTATATTAAAAATCATATTTTCATCCCACTAGCAGTTCTTTGTAAGATTTACTTTTAATTTGTATAGGATTAGTATGGAGCTAACATACCTCGCTGATGGGTGTGTCAGGAGCCACAGCGGCAACTTGCTTGAGGTATTCCTTGTCATCGAATATCTTCACGTCACCTCCGCCTGGTTTGTGCTTCACGTTGTCCAGAGAGCCCACTTTGCTATGCGCTTTTATTTCCAACTTTTGATTCTCAATCTGTTAAATGTTTCAACAATATTGACAAGAGATATTTCAATTGAACATTCTTACAACATCCAAGTGTCTATCATGAGAATGCTTCGTGAAATGGCCACATTGCTTTAGTTCTTGTGGACGGCCATACAAGTTCTGTTGTAAGTTCTGACGATTCAGGAAGAGGATCATTCAGTGTTTGACAGATGTGTGTATTTTGATGTCAGTTGTCTAATCTAACATTTACATCAACCTTTCCTAGGTCATGGAGTGCTAGTGCCGGGTCATGCTTCATGTCAGTGCTCCACGGATGTATTATGAATCAATGAGTAAAGCATAAAGATTAGCATTCCCATTATATATTTTAAAAAAACATGTGTGTACTTATGTACGCACGTAAGAATTTATACTTCTTTAACGTAATAAAACAAAAATAACAAAAAAAATTCCAGTATATTTTTATATCGAATTAGTAGAAAGGATGATAAAATAATAGATGAAAGATATTAAATACAATTAATACAGGTTAAACTAAAAATGCACAAAAAGAAGTATAACTTTTAAAATATTAACCTCAAATTTTGAAAATACTTTTAAAGCTGAAACTTAATTTTGTCATTGATTGTATATAATATTGCGGAAAATATTCAAAATTATTCCACTGAAATGTGACAATTCATAAGTACTATTTGACACTTTTTTCGACTAATTTCATTCATGACATGTTTTCACAATTCGTGAGTTGGCACCCTTGAAATGTCTGGACATTATTTATCATTGATGGCTAACTTCATCGTGCTGCACTTCCTTAACAGGGTGCGCTCTTAATTTACCTAAATACGTCAAAAGAAGTATAACTTCAAAAAATACTTTTGTATCTAAACTGATCATTCAATTATGTAGAATTTTAGATTTATTCAAAACTCGAAATAAAATAGGCCATGTATTACTAGTATCATGTGATAAATAGAATTGTGGAGCACTGTAGAATGTAGGATCTTAAAGATCTGTTCATGCCGTAGTAAAGGAAGCGACGCCGGCACTAACCTTCAAGAGAGCATGGTGTAAAGGACAATGTTTAGACGAAGCTCTCCACCTCCAGTTTGGCCACCTTATAAACTAGAAAGAAGCACAACACTTTCTCATCCTCCGCATCTAACAGTAGAGACAACAGTTACTACTGGTGAAACATTTGGTGATTGATACATTTATATATTGTACAAGTGAAACTATTACTTCAAGCCTTTTATATTATCTACTGCGGCACAAAAGCTATGGAAATATTTCAGGTAAATACTCGGTGCTAATTTATAAAACATTTTTCTGTAAAACTCTCACACAATATGAAATCACTCAATAAGGACACTCGGTGATATATTTTCTGCAATGGTAACCGTTCTACTCACTTCTTTTTTGCCGTCCTTCGAGTTTGAACACTGAATTGAAAATACAAAAAGTACAAAAATAAAAGTTTAAATCAACATAAATAAAACAGATGAAGTAATAATAGAAAAATAGATAGATAAAACATTCATAAAACATACAAAAATGTTAATAAATGAAATTTTAGTAACAAAATTGTAAATAAATAAGACAATGGCTAACTGTAATAATTATTAAATGCGTAAAATTAAAATAAATATTTATAAAATAATTAAAACCCTGACCTAACTAATAAAATTGAAATAAGTATGTGTCAGTGTGATGTGTTGTTTTTTAGGGAGTTCCCAACTTCTTACAGTACAGTGTACAATGAAAATCACAATTTAAAGGTGTTTTAAATTTTAAAGTGTTATGAAAAAAATAATGAAAGGGTGATGAAGATGGTTAGGACACTTGTAAAGAATGATAAATAAAGTATATATGAACGATGTAAACTGAATAAGAAATGAAGGAAGACCGAGGATAATGTGGCAAAAATCAAATCAAATGTTGGTGGATCAAATCAATCAAATATTAAATGTTGGCCACGTGAGGGGTCGGAGAAACCAATGTGAGTGCATGACACAATGAATGCATGTTGAGGAAGCGATAGAATTATGTGAGTAAAGAACAGTACAGTGGTCCATTCTACCTCTTCAGATAGATGGCATGATGGTTAGTTAGTAAGGTTAGGTTAGGTTAGATATCTCCTTGAAAATATAGTTATACGGTTATGGTTAGTTAGTTATGGTTAGTTTGTTAGGTTAGGTTAGGTTAAATATTTCCTTGAAAATACAGTTATACACGTATATGAGTTAAAAAAATATGATAAGTGATATTTGTACCAGTAATTTTATATACTAGTTACAACCCGTGAAATATTCAAGGAAGTAAAGATTTTCTACCCTTTAAAAACTTGGTTCATTGTACAATCGTAATCTGTAAATATTTTTTTCACATATGTTAAAATTTCACAATGAATAATACCAAATTGTTCTCCTTGTGTTATCTACACTTCTGTCATACAACAATAATTAGAACAAATTTCAAAGAAGTAATCTTCTCTCGCTCTCGTGTATTAAAAATATTCTCGTATTCTTTCTTGACGACATCTGGGTTTTGCCTATTAATATTATGATAATGGAAGGATGTTTCATTTGAAATGCCTGATTAAAAATAAGCTTTTGAAATTTTATATATAATTATTTGTATTTTATTCAGAGCTGGCCATTACATTTTAAGTAACTAATCATCACGTTGCTTCCCGGAAAGATAGGCAGAGAGGATGGACCACAACACGGCTCTATCCTGACATACCTCTTGAGCTTCCCCTATATTTATATATCTTAATACATATGTTCATCTTGTTTTCCTCGCCCGCCCTCGGTGTCTTTATCGATTCACACTGCTTGTATACAATTTTTTCTTTCTTTCATCCATTCATTCCATATGTCCAAACCATCTAAGTAATCCTTTTTTAATTTGACTTAGGATATAATCATATGCCTTATATTCCTTCCTTATTTCGTCATTCGGTATCATATGTACATCGTTTTCAAGTACATTATTCTCAGATATTATGAAACTAACTAACTAACCATCACGCCGTCTCTCCGAAAGGGTAGGCAGAAAGAATGGACTGTCACATGATGTCACCGATGCAGCACTCCATCCTTCTCTTTTCGTCCCCGCAGATATTATATAATATTGTGAATTAGTAAACACATCACACTGTGCTCCCGCAGGGGCGAACATAGAAGGGTGGAGTGCCGCATTGGTAAAGTGTGGCAGTTCATTCTTTCTGCCTACCCCTTCGGTAAACGGCGTGATGGTTAGTTAGTTTTTGTGAATTAGTAAAATGATTATTGTAATCAATGTGATCTTGTACAATGATGTCAAAAGTTGTAGATCTATTTTTTTTACAATTTTTATAATTGGAAACGTTTATTTCAAGCATTTATTTTTGAGAGAAGAATTTTTAAAAATGTGTATTGTGTGTGTATTATTTGCGAGTACTATTTATGGTAGACTAAGCTAAATAAATGTAAAGAGTAAAATACTAAATGTTTCAATTGTGTTAAGCTTTGTTGACTATGAAATACACAAAAGGCAGTATAAAATTCTTTGATAGGAAAAATCTAATTATTATAGATTATTTATTTTATCTTTTTAAATTCCAAAATAAAACTATTTAAATAAAAGATGTATATAAAATTGGGAAAATTCATATTTTGGAACTATAAAATAAGCTGAACTAAAAAGCATTTAAAATATGATTTTCATAGTTTTTTTTATATTATCTTAAATAGTGTTAGTTTGGTATTACAAGTTTAATATGTGTTTTAGATAGTCAGAATTAAATATCAAATTACACAAAATAATAGTATGATAATTTTTCTAACTTTATGTGATTTATAATGTCTACTATTAGTAAATTTTGTTATTTAAACATTAAGATAGATTTATAAATCTATTCTGAATGTCAAAAAGAACAAAGGAATTTAAAAATAATTTAAACTGTCTGGGATTGATATACTCGTACACACTTATAATGTCTGCCGATCAAAGAATTAAGATACCTAAATCATGTACAATCTATCTGCAGAATGTCTAACATTGTGTTACGTCTCACCTTGATTTGGTAATGTTCGAGTTAGCTGAGGTTAGGTAATGCTAGGTTAAGTAGGGTCAGATCTGAGAAGTACCTTGACATCGCCACCTCCCGGCTTGTGGGTGATGTTGACTGTGGAGGCAACCTTCGGCTTGGCTTTGTCCTTGAAGTCTAGTTTGATAGATTCAATCTTTTTGTCCCCTCCGCCGGGCTTGTGGGTGGCGTTCTCCAGGGATCCAATTTTGGATTTAGCGTTCCACTGGAGTTTTTTCTGTGTTATCTGGAAAATAAATAAACATACTTTTATATTTATGTTATATATGGTAGTCATTTGAAATACATATTATTTTTCGAAATAACAATGAAAAAACTACAACAAAAGATATGTTATTTTAGATATGTTGTACTGTTGGACGCATGTCCAATATTGAGAAGATTTTTGTCCAAAATTCATTTCAAAGATATAATTAGATATAGACACAAATGTCAAGTTTATAACAAGTATCAAACATAACTTGATATAGATCAAAGACATGACATGACATATTATAGATACACTCTTGTTATGGATACACACTTGATATAGATACACACTTGATAAAGATACGAAATTGGATATAGATATGTTACATAAATGATATTATTATTATTATTTTGTTGAATCGCACTTTACATCATTACAGCTTTAGCCAAATCGAAGTAAAGCTATTATATTAATTCTCATAATATGTGTTAGGTAGCTTATCTATCGCCATTTTATTGTAACTAGAATTTTACACCAGACTAAAGACAGTGTGACAATTACACTACCATCGCCGGGAATCGAACCCGAGACCTTCGGTATGGCATTCAAAGCAATTGCTACTTGACCATGAAGGTCGTCATATAGATACACACTCGATATAGATACACATTCAATATAGATACACACTTGATATATTATAGATATTTATTTGATATACTTGTAGATACACACTTGATATATTATAGATACACACTTGATATATGGTAGATACACACTTGATATAGATACACACTTGATATATGGTAGATACACACTTGATATATTATAGATACACACTTGATATATTATAGATACACACTTTATATAGATACATACGTAATACCAATGGAAAAGTAGTCAACGAATAATAATAAAAATCATAAATGTTTTTGCTTACATAACATGATTTAGACCAGTGATTCCCAAAGTGGTCTATATAGACCCCCAGGGGTCCACGAGAACTTGCAGGGGGTCTACGACAGTTGCAAAAAAAGTTGGGGGTCCACAAGATGGTTTATGTTAATTGAAGCCGAATATTGAAATACAAAACGAATATCGAAATCTTCGGCGACCTTTTTTTTTTATTAAGCTCATTTGGAGAAAATCGGACGATCGAAATCGTTGGAGACCATTTATTTTTAGCTCGACAGTGACTTCCGGTTAGTAGGTAGAGGATTCGGTGAGGACCTTTTTTGCAATCAATTCGAAAAATCAATTAGGGAAGCAGGGGGTTTACACGAATTAGCAAAAATTGGCAAGAGGTCTACGGGACAAAAAAGTTTGGGAACCTCTGATTTAGACAATTAATTATTTTCTAGAGTTATCTCTCTCATTGTCAATAATTTATTGGTGCAACTGGGGGTAAACAATTTGTTTTTAGTGTAATCTAGAGGCCAGTGCTATTGGGCACCTGCCATATTGAAAATATCATTTTGAAATTAACAAACCCAAGAATAGATAATATTTAAGTAACTGTAATTTTCTATAAACATAACATTAGAGCGATAATTCGTTCCATTTAAGGCAATAAATTAAATAAATTTGCTAATCATTGTTGACTGAAAATTCAATACAATATTGTGAGCCCGGTCCGTTTCTGAACTGTTATATTAAATTTCAAATTGGCTTCCATTAGCCTTAGCTTATTAAAATTAATAGTATTATGCAAATTTCATTATTTTGTATCATATTATCAGCTCGAATTAAATTATATAAAGGGATATAAGATTTATTGAGAAAAGAAAGATGTAGTGAAAGCCAAGGAAAAACACTTAAGTAGAACCAACACGATGGTTTAAGAAAAATTATAGTATAAGAATTAAAATAGATTTATTAATTTTAAACATATAAATGATATTCAATTTAAAGCTAGAAATAATAAACAATTTGGTAAAATCAATAGCTATAGTGTAAATTAATCACGTTTGATCCTATTTGAAAAATCTTTTCTAAACATAAAACATGAACCCATTACGTTCTGTCCCCGGGATTCTGTCCAATTCTAATTTGTTTCTACTTTTTTTTTCTTTTATAAGATCTGACGATCTGGAACACAATAATTATGTCTGTTTAGAAGATCTCCATCTCTTAGGTAGTCTTCCAGGTGGTCGGTGTCTGGAGGGAATTTAATGTGCAAATGTTACATACTTACGTAAATGTATTTTGTTAAAAATATTTTTGGTTTGTTTATTTTGGTCACCCGATGATGAAAGTGAAAAACCTTCGAAACATCTGGATATGTGCGTGCATGACAATGATGTGTGAATATTGAGGAAGCAAGAGAAGTATACTTCTAGAACTCGGCCGTACTGGAGGATGTTGGTCTTTTTGTCTCCGATAGATATCTCCGACAGCGACAGCACAGATTGTTTTACCTACCGACCACCAGAACCAATCTGCCTCTGGTGACACCGGTGGGAAGAGCAATTAGTCTGCTGAACGCGGACTCCTCGGAGATCGATGTATTTCATGTGAGTGAAAGTACTTTCAGGGGACAAATACTCTTGGCTTTGGAAAGTATCTTGTCTTCCTAATATCGAACCATCACTAATGTGTTACTGGTATTATGTTGTATGTGTATAATATCTTACCTGTACTCAATAGATGCCTTAAACATTTATGCTGTTTGTAATGTCTTTTGAGTAAATAAACTGATTTTATTTATAAGTATGGCAGGATATAACGGAGTGGCAGTCTATTTTTTCTGCTTAACCCTTCAGAAAGATGGCGTGATAGTTAGTGAGTTATTCATAAAAAAAATGTGATAAGTTGATTAGTTACCTTCTTGTCGCCTCCACCGGGCTGGTAGGTCTCGTTCTTGGCGGCTATCCTGGGGGTGACGTTGTTGAAGTCCAGCTTCCTGTTCTCGATCTTAACCTTCCCGCCGCCCGGCTTGTGCGTGGTGTTGTCCAGCGAGCCGATCTTGGACTTGGCGGTGCGGATGTTGGGCGAGGGGGCGGCACCAACTTGAATTTGATTCATTGGTAATTCTTTAAGCAAACAAATTTTATTACTATACTTATAACGGTGATGCGGACAAGGAATCCAAATCTACGTTAAGAAATAAATCAAACATTCATCAATCACTTCACAACGGCCAGCCACCATTCAAGACCATTTCTTTTGGACTGCACATACAGTCAGCCGCACAATTGGGGTTAATATAAAATACACCAACTTGAATTTGATTCATTGATAATTCTTTAAACAAACAAATTTAATTAATATATTTATAACGTTAATGTTTACAAGGAATTCAAATCTTCGTTGATAGACAAATTTATTATTTATTCATCACTTCACAACAGATAAACCACTTGCCTTTGATTTGCATTATCTCAAATACTAAATATATGACAATCAAAACAAGCATAAATAAAAAACAAATATTAGTTTTTGATCCCAATTGGTATTAAAAATAAATGTCAATAACTGTGCAAAGAATGAATTCATCTTATTCTATACATTCAAATACACTCAATGAATTGTTCAATTCTTCAAACAAAACTTTGGAGAAATGAACAATTCAAATATGTATAATATGATAAAAACAAGAAATTCTGTTTGTTTCCCCGTTGCCATAATTATAACTAATTTACAATTAACCTTACACTCCTAGACTTAATTCCCCCTCCCCCCTCTTTTTCCTTTTTTCATTTAGTATGTAAGCAACGATTTTGTTTCATTATACTGTTAAATGGGTCTCACTGTGAAGGTGGAGTGTGGAGAGTGAGGTATAACCAGGAGCTGGAAGGACTTGCCCTACAACAAGCCCAATATAGTGAAGTTTATAAAAATCCAGCATCTCAGATGGTTGAGACACCTCCAGCTAAGGGAAAAAGGTCGAAACCCAGTGAAGATTCTCAATACACGACCAGATGGAAAGCAAAGTGTAGGAAGACCAAAACTGAGGTGGATGGATGGTGTGGTGGGGGACATCAGCAGTGGCGTGCCTAGGTTCAAACAGTAAGGCAAGCCAAGGGATTATAAATAAATATTCGTAAAGAAATTACATAATCTTTCTTTTCATAACATTTCTGCACATAACGTAAATGATAGATAACATTCTGACAATATAAATGAAGTTCGTGACACATAGAATAGTAACATACTTCAGAGTGATAAAGCCCGGCTTCAAATCCATACAAAAAATTCTAGATATCTTCTGGTATATATGCACCTAGCTATATGATTCAAGCCCAAAATGAAGCCCATAGAAAACATGAAACAAAACATATGGACGTAGGCGGTTTCACGCGCATCTCACCTACGTTACGTATGACTGAAATAAAATACGGCGCGTATGTATGAAACAAAACATACGTGTAGGTCATTTCTGCGCATGTCGGCGGATTCATTTCCAACTCGATGAGTTAAATTGCTTTAATGCCCTCGCGCGAAATTTCAGCTTTAATGCAAACGTGCAAAAATATCATTTTAATATAGATTTTTAAGGCAAGCCCGGCTTCTTGGCTTGTATGGACGTACCGCCACTGGACATCAGGGCAATTGTTGTTACAAACTGGAGAATGCGGGCGATGGACCGGGGAGAGTGGCGAAGAATTCTGGAGGAGGCTGGGGCCCATAGTGGGCTGTAGCGCCAATGTTGTTGAAACACTATTAAAATGTACGAGTATATATCGAGGAAGGACGTCTGTGTCCTGAACCATGTATATGAAAAGTGCAAGTGTTTTGAAAATACAATGTTTTAAAAATAAAATCAACTCTATTAACTAATTTACTCTTTCAGTCATCGATACATAATGTTATATCATTGTTTGATATAATGTACTATTAACTAAATGTAAGGACAAGGACTCACTCTTCTTTTCAATAGAAGTGTTGCTGGTGGTGCTGTCCGGAGTGTTGGGAGTGTTCTTATTGGGGCTGCGGGCGACCGTGCGCCCCCCTGGCCCCGCGCTGCCCCCGGAAGGCCCCTTCAACCCTGGGATCTTGCTGGGACTCTTCTTGCCTGGAGATCCAGGGGATCCATTCACGTGGTCCTGAAAATCGCAGCGTCCAATGTTAGATTTAATTTAAAAAATCAAAATAGTTAAATTTTTAATAGATTTTATTTGGACTTTACTTTGTTTGTTCCGATGACAATGACAATGACAATCTGCGATAATGGCAACGAAGATTATTTCACCTGTTATTATATAGAATTATATAGAAACTAAGACAGAGGGTGTTAAGGTGTTATATGTGGTCTGTTCTATTATATGGGTGTGTAACATGGATATTAAAAGTAAATACAATGAACCGGTTAGAGGCATTTGAAATGTGGCTTCACCGAAGAATGTTCAGGATCCCATGGACAGACAGAATGACAAACACAGAAGTCCTGAATCGTGCAGGAGTAAATAGAGAGCTGCTGACATTAATCAAAGTCCGCAAGATTTCATATCTTGATCAAGTTCTACGAGGAGAAAAATATCGCCTGCTGCATATAATTTTGAAGGGAAAAATTAAGGACCGCAGGGGGGCAGGGAGAAGGCAGATCTCTTGGCTGCGCAATGTGAGGGAATGGACGGGAATCGGAACTGTGGAAGAGCTATTGCGGACAGCGCAGGATAGGGAAGAGTTTACCAGAGTGATCGCCAATGTTCAGGGGGACCTGACAGGGCACTTTAAGAAGAAGATTATATAGAATCAATCTACTTTAGGTAGTGCTTGTGAGCAGGGCAATCTTACATCTAAACGTTCTATCACTTTGTATACTGAGAAATAAGAAGAGAATTCCGCCAAAAAGCTTCTAGCTTTAACTAGTTGATTTTAATGGAATTTCTTAAAACTGTTTACTTTATTATAATTAAGATTACTTTTTAACTTAAATTTGATTATATACAATTTATCATAATCAGCTTAATTTATAAAGTATATTTGAATTTAATTAAGTATGTAAATATAGTTAAACTCTTTTAAACTAGCTACTGGAATACAAAATTCAAAGTTTGTTCCATTAGGCTACAGCCACACAGGAAGGAGCCTTGCTTGGTGCTTAGAGCTACTGCAAGCAACCTAGCGAACCAACATACTATCACGATGGCCACACTGCACGCTTCGTGCCACGATACGTGACTTTATAGAGAAAAAAACTTATCACATAGCTTAGTATGAGGCGAAGCACTTTGGCGTGGCTTTAGCCTAAGGTTTAGAAAGGGTGGGAAACTTAAAGAAATCTTTCAAGATTCTACTTGAGTTCTGGGATATGTAATGAGATCATTCTTTATTATATGTCCAAAAACATATCATCTTAGACAACAGAACAAAAACATATCATCTTAAAACATAACAACAGAATGACGTATTTAAAAAATATATATAATTTAAAAAAATATGTATGTAGTGTCAATTTCATTCATTAATCACCTTAACCTATCGCGAGGCCTGAAATACCGAGACAGATAGCGTATAGCCCCATATTTGGGGCGCAGTGATTATTTCTCGAATATTCCCAAATAACGTCAGGATTTGAACTACCAACGACAACTATTGATGATACCACACAATAAAATCATTTATTGGCTAGTTACAAGTTTCACCGACCGAACAAAATATGGATTAAAATGAGAGATTAGTGGAGTTGTACTCTATAGTTGGCAAGCTTTACATAAATGTGGTGAAATAGATTATTTTTAAGTCGTAAATATAGTCATAAATTAATTATGGGGTATCAATTGAATTTGACAATATTCAGAATTAATATAATCCACGAAAAATTCTACCTTTCATAGACCTGATTAAAAGATAAAACAAATCATTTTACCCTTTTCAAACGAGGTACTGGAAATTATGTACGAGTATATCTGTATATTTTGCGAACAGAATTATAGACACATTCCCTTGTTAGATTTCACAGTTCTTACCGGTATGTTTTAATCTAGAAAGATCTATGAAGATAGAATGGGGTGAAATATTGGTAAGTTACCGAAAGAGAAAATTTTATCTTACATTGGTATTCTACGAGAGACTAAAACGAATCACCAGATATATACAAAACTTATTCAAGAATAAAAGTTAAGATTCTCAGACATAGGGCAAACTCCTTAAGTGATTTCAAATTTAATGAGTACAAAAAGTTGCGTAGGTTATACACAAGAAATATTGAGATGTTGGATGTAAATTTTTTTTAATAATATACATATTTGAAAGAAATGATAAAAAATATTTTTTTCATAAATACATGAATATACGACCCTTATATATATATGGAAGTGAAGCATGGAACTGACGAAAGAAGGATGAAAGTAGAATAAATGCAGTAGAAATGAGATCTCTTAGACGAATGTGTGCATACTCTGTGTATGATAGAGTGTCAAATGAAAATATAAGAAGTGAATGCGGTGCGAATGATGGTGTTATGAACAAAATAATGAAAGGATCATTAAGATGGTTTGGACATATGGAAAGAATGAATGAAGAAAGAATGATAAAAAAATATATATGTTAATGATGTAAATGGAACCAGAAGTAGAGGAAGACCGAAGAAAAGTGGCACGACCAAATAAATCAAATATTGAATATCGGTCATGTGAGGAATCAGAGAAATTGAGGCGCGTGCATGACACGATGTATGAATGTTGAGGAAGCGAGAGAAATATGTCAGGAAAGAAAAGCGTGGCAGTCCATTCTTTCTGCCTACCCCTTCGGGGAAACGGCGTGATGGTTAGTTAGTTAGTTAGCTAATGAATTAGAATAATTTTTTAGTTTGTATTTTGAATAATGAGTTAATTAATAAATATGTATAAAAACGATTTAAAAATAGGTACTTACATTTCCTTGTGTGGATTCGTCAACGCCACTGTCATTATCTCCCTCTGTAAAAGAAAAACAAATTAGTATTGGAATTAATAAAATGTTGCCCTTACTAAAGACGTAATATAATTTTAAATTAGTCTTGAAAATCGTCACATTTGAATCACCTACCCATTTTTGAGTTAGGAACTAATAACTAGATCAAAATAAATACCTCTCCGTGTCTTGGGAGCCGACGCCACCTTGCGGGTGACGGGTTTCCTCTCCTCTGACCCCGCCTTAATGGGAGATCCGAAGTCCGTCGGCTTGGCGCCCACTCGAGAAGCCGGCCGCCCGGCCTGGGAGTCGGGGGTGTCGTTACGTTTATCCGGAGGGCAAGTAGCGGGCTCGGGGGAGGATTTGGGGATTGGCAAGGGTTTCGGTTCTGGGTTATCCACGCGGACTTCGGATTTGTTGGACTGCACCGAAATGGGTCTGTTCTCGGGAATAGTAGCGGGCTCGGGAGTCTTGGAGTGATTGGGCGAAACGGAAGACGGTCGGATCGGAGAATCCATCTTCGAAGGAGTGAGCTTTTGCTCCGGAGACGAGTCGGTCCTCGTGAGGGACGGAGAACGATCCATGATGGCAGAACTAGATGTTTTATATCCATTTTCTTGAATGAGATTAGGAGAAGGTGACTTGTTCGGTGTCCCGTTCTGGCCTGCGAGCGCGTTAGCCCGGTTGTTCTGCGTAACTATATCTTCGACATCGGGTCTCTTCCCGTTTGGAGATGGAGACGGTTTCGGGGAACCGTTCTTTCTCTCATCCCCATCCAAAGAACCCATTATAGATTCTGTCATCTTGGATCCCGAAAGTCGCGACTCCGGCCTGGTGTCGGACGAATCCGATTTGACGCTCTCGCGTGATCCTCTGGAAATATCTTCCTTGGAGAGTTTGGTCAGACCGACATTGAGAGGCGATTCTTTTCTGTCTGTCGATTGGACGCCCTCTTTTATGAAGGCGAGGCCGGGTCCTCGGGCTAGCGGCATCTCCGGCTGACTGCCCAGGACGCTAACGGACCTCCTTCTCTCTTCATCGTGCGGGGGTCCGGGAGGGAACGCCCCAGGCGGCCCTGCAATGCTGAAACTCCGGTTCTTCACGGCCGGAGGAATAGTGTCCGGCTCCATGGGCGGACGGCGCTGGTCTGGCGAGAGGTTGAGGGATGCGAGAGAGCCCTGACGAGATACTTGACCCAGGGGTGGCGCGGGGGGCCGCGGATACTGAAACGAGTTTTGAGTCTCGAGTGGGCGCGGTGGGCCTCTGGGGGGCTGTCCCTGTAAGGGCTGTCCCTGTAGGGGTTGGCCCTGGGGTGGTGGGCCGGGGGGGCCTGGGGGGCCCGGTGGGCGCGCGGGCTGCGGGGCAATAGACGGAGGTCCTGAAGGTCGCGGCAGGGGTGCTCTCGGAGGCTGAGTGAGGGCTCCTCCGGGCAAAAACGGGCGCGGGGGGCCCTGCGTGGGGGGCGGGGCGGGCCGCGGGCTGGGGGTTCCTGGAGGTCCTTGTGGTCCCGGAGGTCGGAACTGTGCACCCGCCTTCATAAAAAAAGTCATCTCGTTATTGCTAAATTAATTTTGATATTAAAATTGCTCTTTCACCAAGCTTTGTAGTCCGTAAGAACATTTTATTTGACACATGATAAATATGATGATTTTATTCTAATCAACAACTAATATTGATTATTTTGTATGTACTCGTATTAAAAAATAGAACTCCTAGCTATTTCATGAGAATTTATTTTCATCAACTTGTACAAAGGTACATAAATACACAAAGCACACTACATCTGTAATTAGCAAGCAAGCTGAAAATTTAGCATGTAATTAGGCTTGCAGTTAGAGTAAACGTATTACTTTGGCGAGGTAAATGAGATTGCATCACCGAGTTACATCATCCCGCCATACACAATGCAAGGACTGCACCGAACACCGCCTTAACTGGTACAAAATAATTATATATTCAAACATCAAAACAGCGCTATTTTAATTATCTTTAATGCTCTGTTTTCGTGCAAATGAAATGTTTAGTTTGCCAAAATACGGCAATAAACAAAATCACTTTCAACAAAGAGAACTTTTAGAATTTATTTCATTCACGATTAGTTTAAACTTTTGCCGTATAGATAGGAAAAATGGAGGTTAAACTGTGCATTAAAAATACATACATAATATAATACTTATCATGATACCATTGAGTTATTTTACACTAAGCATTTTTTAAAACCTTTTCTCTGTTAATTTGAGTTAGAAAACTTAAGGCTGGTTATTAAAAAGGTTTAAACATAAAACAAAGAAAAAGAGAAAAAAAAGTTTATTTTTGCATATGTCACGAGTGACATGTTTAGGGTGACGTTTGGACTATAATTTATTATTTAATGCTTTGCTTTTTTGCACAGATATTGGTCTTTATGTTTAACACCAATTGGGATCATAAACTCATTTTTGACTTTTTTGATACTTGACACCTTTGTAATATCCATACTTCGACTGTGTATTTTTAAAACACTTTATTTGTTTCATTCACGATTAGTTAAATCTTTTAAATATGAAACTTTTGAACAAAGTATAAAAGTATTTTTAAATTAAAATAATTTCAAAAATACTCCTAAGTCCTTCATATTTAAGTGCAGAGAATATATTTTTGATATTATTAAAAACACTTAGAATAAATATTATACAATAATCACTTCTTTATTGTCAAATTGAAATACTCGTATACACGTGTATTTTTTTCAATAAATATTTTATACAAATGATTTTAATTAAAATGAAATTAGAACTGATAAAACAAAGTTTATCAAATATTGAATAAAATATTAATATATCAAATGTAAAATAGTCTAGATAAGGGCGCGGACCAAATGGAATAGGAAATATTATGAACTTGATAAGTGAAATTTTAGTTTCTGGAATTGAAATATCGTGTTCGTGACTAGGATATACAAAATAGCTTTTAGTATAATCAAAAAAGTTTCCCTCGAGGAATAAGTTTGCGCCTATCAAGCGTATATAATACACAATTTCAGATAATACAAATCTTAACAAATATGTTTACTATTAAACAGATATATTGATTTTTATCATTATATCATTTTGTGAGAACCTAAATATAAAGACAATTTGTTTAACGAGTTACCTGTGATTTGTATTAATAATAACGGCTTAACTATACCTCCCACCTAAATATTGTATACATATTTATTTTTAAGGATTAATTGTATCTCAATAGAGACGTAGATGCAAATTGGAAACAGAATATGGTGGTCGAGGCGTTTACAGGACTTATGACCTGTCATTGGTTGGGTTAAGCGTACGCTTTATGTAATACAACATTCCCCATTCCTCCCTTCTTACGACCACCACGTCTGACAATTTTTTGGAAGATTTGTATATGCTACAATGTTGGGAAACACTTCACATTTTTTGGTTCAATCTACACTAGTGCCGTCTATTAAGATTGGATGTATGAATTAAGCAGAAGATTTTTATTAACGCAATGTGAAAGCCTACCGCCATTAACATACATTGCTAGATAACGCCTGAAGATGTCTCTCCAATTTTTATGCTTTTTTACTTGGACCAGTTTTTATACAACCTTTTGAATGTATACAAATACTTGTAGACGAATACTGGATTTTACCCATTGCGTGTTATCATTTTTAAGGATTTATTATTATTAAATCCTTAAAAATGATAACCCGCAATGGCTAAAATCCAGTATTCGTCTACAAGTATTTGTATACATTTAAAATGACATATTTATTTATTTCACGGTTGGTGGAACTACAATTAATAACCTGAGATACGCAGATGATACAATACTTCGCAGATCTTATCGGAAGAATCGAACAAGATAGTAAGCTGATGGGATTGGGGATACATATCGAAAACAAAGATATTATAACAAACAGAGCTAACCAACCTACAAACACGGGTTATCTCTCAGATTTGGAAACTGTAAATGATTTTGTCTATCTCGAATTACTGATTTGAGTCGTTTTGTGAATTTTCAAAAGGGTGTCTTTAATAGTATTAACATATGATTTCGCCTTATAAACAGATTTCTATATTTGATAATGAAACCTGATTTTCGGATGTTTGCCTGTTAAGAGTACCTACTTCACGGTGACTCGCTCCACAAAGAGAATTGTGAAGTTGATATTTTATTCATATCTCAAGTAAGTGCCCGGAATTTTAAATAGATATGCTAAGGAGGCTGCCTATAGATATTTTAGTATTATCTTATTATACGGGGATTTGAGGTATGCGTAATAAAAATGTATCCAAAATAACAACAGTAAAACTTGATGTTATATTATTTATTTTAAAATGATAATAAGCGAATGTTATGAATTAACCCAATAGCCGCGGGCGACTCATCCGTGAGCTCGACTCACCCGTGAGCCACAAAGCTTCATCCGCCATAATGAACAAGTTAAACTATTTTATTGCTTAAAAATGACTTCTGACGTGTGGCACCCTAAGGATCTCATAGGAAGTGCGTTGTCGCATGTTATTGTCGTGATCATTCATGTTGTGAACAATCGCGTACATGATAACATAATTTTTTTCAATTATGCTAATTTTGAATGAGGGGACCACATTTTTTAAAATTATTTAAAATCAAATACACCTGTTTTACTTTTGCACATAATTTGGAATTACCTAATTTAGTTGAAAATATTGGCTTACTAATAAATTCTTACATATCATGGGTTGATTACTAAAACCAAGTAACTCGTAATTTACGTTTTTTTTTTTTTAAATATTTTAATCAATAGAAATATCATCGAAGGGACTTTTTAATGTTATTAAAAATGTATTTTAAAATATTGGTACCCAGTTGAAATATTCAGCATTTTCATAATTATAGTCGTAAACGCGGAAACAAAAGAACGCTCAAACTGTATTTCAGAAGTTATATAAATATTTGAGATTTACACAATGTTACTATTTTATGTAGGAAATAGACAACTTCGCGTATCTAGTTAATAGTACATACTCATACTACTCATAGAAATAGCATGGTAATGATTTGATCTTGAAACTAAAAACGCAATTTTCTCAGAAAATAGATTTTTTAGTTACCTAGTTATAGTATTGAGCCCACGATATTTTGTATGTGTACAAGTTATTATGGTGTTTGATAGAAATGATGAAAGCCACTGCTATAATCGTTTTCATAATCTTACCGGATTGACGACATCTTGGTTGGGAGGCTGTCCCGACATCTTATATATGAATTATTCTCTTTCAGGGCTCATGGATAGTACCGGACTAGTTAGTCCAAACTCTTCTGTCGCACCTTCGCATACACACCTAGCCTACACTGTCTCTCTGTAGGAGTTACTAGAAAGATCCACGAATATTTCACATTAGTAAACTAAATCAAACTAATATAATCCATTTCTAATAATATCGCTGTGGTGTAGTACCTAAACAAAAAAACACTACATCATGTGCATTTGTTTCTACAAATGTGTAAAAGCCCAAAGTGCTATAGTTATAAAATATATTAATCAATAGTTTAAAAAAAAGAAAATTCTTAGTATATTTGGTGCTGTCATTGTGCATATTCCGATTCAGACTGAATAACGAGTCTGACTCGTAGTGTGTGACCAGATCAAAAAGTAAAAATATATATTGTGGCCGAGTGGTAAGTGCAACCCGAAGGTTCCGGGTTCGATTTCCGGCGAGGGCAGTGTGATTGTCACACTGTCTTTGGTCTGATGTAGAATTCACGTGACAATAAAATGGCGATAAATTAGTTACCTATCACATGTCACGAGAATCACTATGATAGCTATAATACCCTTTACATCGATTTGGCTTATGCTGTCATGATGTAAAGAGCGATTCAACAAAATAATAATAATATCTTAATAAGAAATTACAAAATGCGAGATAGGCCGAGTGTTTTAAATCTAAAAAAATCTAAATATGATTGCTGCATCTGATGTTCCGGATCGGTTAGAAAGTAAAATGAAACAAATATGCAATTTGGGTTTTAAATTGTGTATGAATTAAAGAAAATTTATTTTCAGCTTAGATCTGAAATCTATCTGATCTTTTTTGCATCTAAGGTATAAAGGAAGATTGCTCCTGTAAAGACTGTACAAAAAATAATGAAATAATATGGGAGTGCGAATCGTCTCTTGTTCTACATGTTCCTAGGTTTTTCAAAATATATCACACTTTTATTTAAAATATTATAAATTTTTCATTCCTTGGAGCAAATGAGTATAAATGAGTAATTGGACTTTAATACCAACCCCTATTCATGAATTAAGAGATGTATTCTATTACTGTTATAAATATCCTTTACCGGCTACAACTGACTTAAGTCAGATTAATGAGTCGTGCGCATCAGGATCTCGATATTTTGATATTCGAGGAAGATAATGAAATAATCGAAGGGAAAAGTTTACGAAGTGTGTGGGCTGCCAGTTGTTTCTTATGGCCTCGAAACTATAACATTGTCCAAACAAAGTGCCGAGAAACTACGAGAGTGACCCAAAGAGCCATGGAAAGAGCCATGTTAGGAAGAAGCCTAAGGAGACAGAGCCAGAAAGGATGCGGTGAGAGAAAAAAACAAAGATCACTGACATCATCCACCGGGTAGCGACTCTAAAGTGGCAATGAGCAGATCACGTAGCCAGAAGCTCGGACAAAAATTGGACAAGAAGACTGCTGACTTGGAGACCGTGGACGGCAAAGAGAAGTGAAGTGCGACCGCAACTACGGTGGAAGGATGACCTGAACAGACATGTCGGTATAACCTGGATACAGTCTGCACAAGACAAAGTGGTGTGGAAGCGTATGGAGGAGGCCTTTGTCCAGGAGTGGACGGGAATAAGCTGAAGAAGAAGAAGAAATAATATATTTATTGTATTCAACAAGTATTATTTAAATACTTTTAAATTCATCAAAAAGCATCTCCGTTTGTTCTTAGTTTTGATTTCCATAAAATAAGTGAAAATACAAGTTTACCAAAGATTTCAGTTTATTCCCACGCACCAATCTAAAGCCGTAATTGTGAAAGTAAGAACCGTACGAACCACAAAAAAATATTTTTTCATTTTCTTTCCGGCGCCTTCTTAAATAAATAACAATTCAATCTCAAAAGGTTTAGACTTTCTCGACCTCAAATAACAAGTTTATCTGCTCTAATATACAAGGACACTTCAATAACGACACCAAGGGAAATGCGTATAGATGGCACCCCGAGGGAAAAGTTTTCCCTGTAAAATGTATACAAAATTAATTCGTTTCACCTACCTAAAATAATATCAAAGTACTCTCCCATCTAAAATAAGAATTAAGTACCTACCTAAGACAACATAATAACAAGATCAAATTTTGTACACTGAAGAAGGATGAGCACCATTCGAAATATTTGAATAAAATAATATTATATAATATTTTTAAGGATTAATTGTATCTCAATAGAGACGGTAAATTGTTTTTTTGGAAACAGAATATGGTAGTCGAGGCGCTTACAGGACTTATGACCTGTCATTGGTTGGGTTAAGCAATCGCTTTATGTTAACAACATTCCCCATTCCACCCTTATTACGACCACCACGTCTGACAGATTTTTGAAAGATGTATATATGCTACTACGTTAAGAACACTTCGCATTTTTAGGTCAATCTACACTAGCGCCATCTATTAAGATTCTTTGTAAGCATTGAGCAGAAAATCTTTATTAATGCAATGTGAAAGGCTTACGTAATTATCATACTGCTAGACAACGCCTGGAGATCCAATCTCCCTTTTTTATGCTTTTAACTTGGACCAGTTTTTTAAACAATTTGTTTTTTGAATGTATACAATCATCATATCATGTTAGTTAGTCAGAATGTATACAAAATATTATATTATATTTTCCAAAATTCTTTCAAATCTGCAAGAAGAGCTTCATCGAGGTTACAAAAACAAACTGATTGTTTAAATCAAGTTCTATATACGAAAGTAAATAAATAAACAAATATTAAGACCGAGCTTTCATTTGAATAAGAAAAACACTACCCAGGGTTTTCCGCCTAGTTTAGGTGTTAGAAATAACAGATTTACTATGCTTAACATTGCTTTTACTCGTAAATAATTTTTCAGTTTGTTAGTTTTATGTCGGATCGTTTCGTCTCTGGAAAGTAGTAATAATATTTTATGTGGCAAACTAACTCTTTTCACATGAATTTTCTAACAAAATGGGAAATTCACGTGAAAAGAGTTGGCTGTATTTTCATTTTCGTAAATATATATCTACTCGTATTTTAATATAACACTATTAACGTATATAGCGTTAAATATAAATATAGCAGGATAAACGCCGCAGAAATGAGATCACTAAGAAGAATGTGCGGGAAAACGTTGTATGATAGAATACCGAGCGATGAAATAAGAAAGAAATGTTAGGCAGATGACTGCACCATGGATAAAATTAAAAAGGATCCCTGAGATAGTTTGGACATATGGAACGGATAGGTGATAGTAGAATGGTTAAAAAGTTGTACACAAGTAGCGTGAGTGGAAAAAGAAGCCGAGGACGACCGAGGAAAACATGGCATGACCAAATTAATCAATTACTAAAAGGCGGCCACATTCGAAGTCGGAATAATCGACGAGCGTGCATGGTACGATGTATAAATGTAGAGGAAGCCCGAGAGGTATGCCAGGACAGAGCATTGTAGCGATCCATCTTCTCTGCCTACCCCCCCACCCCGGAGAAATGGCGTGATGGTTAGTTAGTTGGTTAGTTATTAATATAATATATTTTAATATGTAATTATTAACATTCTAATTAACCATTACGCCGTTTCCCCGGAGGAGTAGGCAGAGAGTATGAACCACCGCACTATCCTGATGTTATTCTCACGTCTCTTCTATATTCAAACAACGTGACACGTGCGCTCGTCGATTGATTTGATAATTCCATGCTTCCCCGGCCTTCCTCGTTTTAATTTTCCATTCATACTGCTTGTATATATTTTTTAACCATTCTTCCTTCATCAATTCATTGCATATGTCCAAACTTATGAGTGACTTTCTTAATTTTATATAGGACGTATTCATCCGCCTTGCATTCCTTACAAATAATTTTTCGCCATCAATTTTTTAAAATTAATTCAAATGTATTATAACATTTTGTTAATTTGTCAGAAACATTTGTGGGTTGAACACAAAAACATCTATTAGTTACATATAAGATTTATTTTATGTGGAATATCACAAAAATACGTTTTATCTCTTGTAGAAATATTGTGATCAATCGAAAGAATAGACGTGCGTGTATGACTCGCTGTACGCATGTCAAGGAATCTAAAGGAAAACGGCGTGATGGTTTGTTGTTGTTGGGGATTATCAGTAGGGGAGCACGGGTAGAAGTGAGCCACGGGGAGGAGTGAACCATTTACCATATTACTGTGAAACACGATTCGAAACATGTTCAAACTTGACCAACGTGTCGCATACTCGTGCTCGTCCAGCACATCCACTTGCCGCCTGAATCTCGTCACGGGTTCACGTGCTGACACTATCGCTCGTGCTTTTCGGCGCTAAAGTAAAATTTACGAACTTTTTATGAAGGGTTTGACACCTTGCTGTTTAGTTCTAAACAACGGAAAGTGACTCAAAAGTAAGTACTAAATTATATAGTACCTAGAACTGTGTGTTTGTGGTGCATATTAGACATATATATTTTTTTGGAAATTATTTAACTTATTTTGGGTGCTTGGGGAGGACTGAACCAACTTCGATTGGGGAGGATTGAACCATGGTTTATTCCTACCCCGCAGTCACTTTAGTGACTGCGGGGTAGGACAATAAAAGGAGGAAATTATGAACAGATCATGTAATGAAAAGCTGGCTAAAAAACCCAGAAATATTCATCAAGACTTGATGATCAGCGAAGATGAATCAGAAGAAGAACCAGTATTACAGGATTCATCAGATTCAGATTATGAATTTGAAGACTTAATTATTCAAGAGGACGATTTACATAATGATTTCAATGGAGATCCTGGTGAAGGGAGCTTCGTCTTAGTTAAATTTACTATTGCTAAAAAGTCTGATATACTCGTATACTATGTTGGTAAGGTATTAAGTTTTGATAATGTAAGACAAGAGATTATCATTAATTTTCTGCGTAAAAGGGTATTTTTTTATGATGTAAGACATTCCTGATATTTCTACGATAGTTCTAAATGATGTCCGATTGACACTTCCCCAGCCAAGAAAAAGACAACACTGCCATTACAAATTTCCGGTTCAATTTGATTGTATTAACGTTCGTTGATTTTTTGTCTTTTTTTATTACCTTCATTAATTTGTTATAATATTTTAATACTTATTTCTCTTCATTTTTACTTTGATTACATTATTTTTATATTACCTTGAGTGAAATATATATTTAGGCTAAACATTGTTATACTTTTAGTTGGTTTTATATTAATAATACCACCATCATGTAAATGGTTCAACTCAAGCCACTACTTGGTTCAATCCTACCCGTACACGGGTAGAAGTGAGCCAGTAGGTGTCTTGCTGTATTTACTCAAATAATAAAGAACTTAAACATATTATCAAATTTGTTTTATTACCATCACATAAACAATAAACGTAGCTAACATAGGGAGCTTACTCTGCTGGTTTATCTTGTTTCCTTTCCCCAGAACAACGGTTTTAAAAAAAAGTGGTTCACTCCTACCCGTGCTCCCCTAGAATTAACAATTTAAATTTGGAATACGAGTGTAAACATTTGAAATATTTTATTCTTTCTCACCGAATGTACCTAGAAACTACTCGTACCTACTCACACACCTAGAAAAAACCTAAAACTTATTAGGGTATCCGTTAAAAGTGCGTGATGTTATAAAAGAGTCTATTTTTACTCCTTTATCGATTTCTAGGAAATATTAATTGAGTTTCGACCTAACTAAACAAGTGCGGAATGATGAACAGGAATTACAATGAAAGGCTTTATTCGTGGAGTGGGTGCTTGTTTGATAAATGAATTCTTGGAATCGAATAACAAAAGATCTCTGTATTATGTGGAATATGTAATTCTACGTCTGAAGACGAGTAATAGCCAGCTTTATGATACCTTAGTGTATAAAAAGACATGAATTATTGGAAAAAACTTGCGCACATGATAAACCTTCGATTATTTTTGCCAATTTTGATTTATGTGTTTTCTGTGTCTTCCAAGTACCTTCGTAATATTATACATGATAGTTTATCTTTTTCTTTTTCTTCTTCCTAGCCTTATCCCATAAAATTGGGGTCAGCTATTCTTGTATGGCGTCTCCAGGACGGTCTGTCTTGGATGGCATCTGGTGGAATCTGATCTCTTTTAAGTTCCATCCATGTCACACATGCTTTTTTATGATGTCACTAAAAATATCATTGACAAACCATCACATTTCACGGAAAAGTAGGCAGAGGTATGACCACATTATTCCCAATATATTATACTTATCGAGAATATCTTGTATTTTAGATGGTGACACTCATACGCATAATTTTTTTCGATTTTAACCCTTAGAGTGCCGAAGAGCGCCGTCGCGCTTGTAGGTAGATTAATAGTATTCAATTTCTGTATTTTTATTATCATGGTGTGAAACCTAGTGAAGAGAATGTTGAAAGAAATATGAAAATTGGTGTATTTTTACAAAAATGGCACATTGTTTTCTTGGCACATTGTGAATATAAATTATCTATAAAAATATACATTTCTTTTGATATTTTAGAATATTTTGGCGAAATAGGTCTGGCACTCAAACGGCTAAATATGGTCACCTTTTGGCAAATGATTGATTCGATCAAAATATGTTTTCCTTGGCCTTCCTCGACTTATTGTATTGGCACATTACTTATATTTATGCAACTTGAAACAATTATTTCTTCTTCCATACGCACAACATGTCTAAATAATGTTATTTACTCAATATTACATTGTTTAAAGAAGCGTTCATTTGCCTAACACTCCATTCTTATATCTTCGTTCCATATTCTATCAAATATCGTTAATTAGCACATAATTTTGTTTACGAAACAAATGAAAGTTATTTGAAAATAAATGGCGTTTTTCAAATTTAAAAATGGTTTTCATTTTAAGTCTAGATAATAAATATAGCATCCAATTTAAATTTAATAATAGCTAACAGACTTCCATTAGAATTTTTTATTATGTTCTCCGTCAAAAAGTTAAAGAAGACGTTTTAGATTGACGGCCAACTGACTCAAGACCAGGATTTTTCGCGAAGCATACTAAAGGAATCGATCCAAAGATAGATTAATGAGATTGGAAGAAAACTACTATAAAGTGAAATAACCATTTAATTTTTTTTTAATGTTATGTGTACTATGTTTGGTAAATTTATTTATAGACGATGATATTTAATGTATGCTGGGAAAGCGGAAACTTCTAGAATGGAAGAATGATTGGTTAAATTAATTCTATTTATCTCAATTTCCAATGTACAATATTTTCCAGCTCTGAAATTTCGAAATGAAATATGGAAACCTTATTTAATTATTCCCGGAAAACTTTACCAAATTTACCATTCTATATTGTACGTAAAATTTGATACTGAAATAAATTTATTTTCCGAGTGTTAAGAAATCTGTATTGTAAGTAAAATGAATAAATTTGGTGTTTGAAAAAAAAGGCAAAAATTCTAGCAAAAAAATATTACCATTTCCTCCAGGAAATGAGACAATTTATTCTCGTATTTATACGAGTATGTGGGAGTTAATTTTTTGTCATGTGACATGGAAGTGAATGTTCGTCCAGTATTTTCGCCGCAAGGCAAATAATAACACCCCTTTCTAAATTGAGTTACACTGTGTTTGGCTTTTAAAATTGGTATGAAATAAGATACACGACTGTAATTAATGAATTACAAAAAAAAAATTATCGTTTGGGCCACCCCAAACGATATTTTTTTATTATGTTATATATTTTATTACGTTTAAAATATACCAATTATATTTCTTTTTGATATTCAGATTCCTTAATAATAATTTTAGTTATAGAAAATTGTTGGTGAGAAATTCATTATAAATTAAGAAAATATAATACATTTTAATCATATATATTGGAAGAAGACGCCTTCCGGATAACTATAACATGGTAATGAATTTGCAAAACCAGTTGAAACCATATCTATAATACATCTGATAATGACGGAATTATTAGGTGAACAACTTTGCTTCCGCCGTTTTTTTTTTCAAAATTCAAGGCTGTGAAGAACTGGTTATTGTCCATCGTTGGCCACTACTTTCTCCCATCTTTCGGGCAGCATACGAATCCCATGTCGAAAAAACTCGTAATCTTTCGAGACGATCCACGAATCGATATAAGTTTTCACTGCTCCATAAGAACGAAGTGCTGGTCAGCCAGGCCGTGAGACATTAATCGAAACAAGTGATAGTCAGAGGGAGCAATGTCTGGAGAATACGCCCAGAAAAACGTGGCACGATTCTTGTTCTTCTTACTTTCAGCTAATTTTACTCCACTGCTGGATAAAGGCTTATTCTGAATTCTTCCAATATTTTCAAACTTGGGCTATCTGTTGCCGCCGAAGACTCTCAAGTTGAATAATATCTTACGTCTTCATTTTTTGTGGTCTTCCTATGCCTCTTTTGTTGTTACAAGGCCTCCACTTCAGGATTCTCTACATAAGGATGTAAGGTAGCTATCCGTGGCTCTATCCCACGGCATTTCTTTTGGGAATGCTTGGGGAATTGCATCTCATAACCCATTTTTTTAGATTACTCAGGGGATATTTCGAGAACTCGGCCGTGTTGGAGAGTGTACGCTTTTTGTCCCTGATAGATATCTCCGACAGCGACAGCATAGATTGTTTTACCTACCGGCCGCCAGAACCAACTTGCCTCTGGTGACACCGGTGGGAAAAGCAATTAATCTGCTGAATGCGGTCTCTTCGGAGATCGACGTCTTTCATATTAGTGAAAGTGCGTTCAGAAGACAAATTCTCTTAATTCTGGAGAGTATCTTGTCTTCCTAACGTCGAATCATCTCGTAGTAGTAGTATACTATACACAATATATTATTTTACCTGTTCTCAATAGATGCCTTAAAATTAATTTTGTAATGTCTATTGATGAAATAAACTGATTTGATTTGATTTGATTCTAGGTGACCACGTACGCTCATCATGTTTCGCCACTTGCCCAGCCCACTGCCATTTTAGCTTCACTAAAATGGCAGTGGGCGGACAGAGGCACGATTAAATCAATCAAATATTAAATGTCGGCCACGCGAGGAGCCGGAGAAATCGACGTGCGTGCATGATACGATGTATGAATGTTAAGGAAGCGTGAGAAATATGTCAGGAAAGAACAGTGTGGCTGTCCATAATTTCTGCCTATCCCTTCGGAGACGGAAGGCGTGATGGTTAGTAAGTTTCGTTAAAATTTGGTTAACGTGGTTTTGATTTAAAA
Organism: Lepidostoma basale; assembly: GCA_022606425.2. Taxonomy (NCBI): domain Eukaryota; kingdom Metazoa; phylum Arthropoda; class Insecta; order Trichoptera; family Lepidostomatidae; genus Lepidostoma; species Lepidostoma basale. The sequence goes on along the minus strand of JAHDVF020000608.1, from coordinate 65,143 downwards.
CTTGAGTCGCGAAAAAGTTTTGCAGGCGAAAGAATTGAAATCTTCGAGAGCCCGGCTATAGCACGCCACAATGGCATGTCCCATCCGATGCAAATTCGCCCAATAAATATTACAAATGCACAAATTCAAATGGCAGAGGAATCCAGCCGAATAGATAGTCAAATATATTAAACATATTGTGTCTATCAATATGCCCGATCCTGGGACATCTCTGGAGGGTACGGTTTGCGAATTGGAAACGTATTTCGTGCGACTCATAACCGAAAATTTATTGACCTGAAATCCAATATAAGCGGCTCAAAAGAAATTCCATTTCATGCGGACGATTGGACTCTCGATAGATTGTAGCTTTGTATCATCGAAGGTTAATTTCTTTAGAATTCGAGTCAACGAACGAAACACTTCATCAGATACACCAATTAATATTTCATATATGAGATTAAACGATAGTTTTGCTGTGAAATATCTGTTAATTGCGTAATACGTTTTTTTCTATAAAAATGTATTAAACTCAAAAAATTGCAGAGAGCTAGTAACATTTTACGACTGACACTTTTTACAATTATTTACTTCTTATCCTTCCTCGTATGTGGTCTGTTCTGCAGAGATTTGCTCCTCCTTTGAGGTGGATTCCAAGCTATCCTTCCATCTTTTAGGAGGTCTTCCACAAGGACGAGTCCCGTGAGGCTGATTATGTAGTGCAATATAGGGGAGTCTGGTGGTGCCAATTCTCTTGACATGACCGTACCGACCCCCTTTTCACTGTCTACTGTCTTTGAACATGATGAAATACCGGTTTATCTCAAAGGAAAGGTCTACGAACTGTGTATACTGCCCATGATGACATACGGACTAGAGACGACAACTCTTACAGCAAAAAGTGTCCACAGGCTCAAGTGTACACAGAGGTCCATGGGAAGACAGATACTTGGTGTGAGCTTGCGTGACCGCATAAAGAATGAAGAAATCAGACGCCGCACCAGGGTTGCTGACGTCATGGACCGAGTGGCAAAATTGAAATGGCAATGGGCTGGACACTTGGCTAGACAGATTGGCACCCAGGATACTCCGTTGGAGACCATGGGCAAATAGGCAAAGTGTCGGAAGGCCACCGATGAGATGGACCGATGATATTGTCAAAAGGGTTGGAAAATCTTGGATACAAAGAGGGCAGGATAGAGACGAATGGAGAAAATTGGAAGAGACCTATATCCAGCAGTGGAGGGAAGAAGGCTAGCAAAGAAGAAGAAGAAAGAAGGAGTAATGTAGAAAACATGAGGAGAACTGTTTAGTGTTGTTAATTGTGAAATTTTTAATGCGTGTGAAAAAAAAATACTCAAATAAAAGTTATAACTTACGATTATACGTACGGTGAATCAAGTTTTTAATGGGTAGAAAATCTTTACTTCCGTGAATATTTCATGGATCGCAACTAGTATACGTTAATAAAAAAATCGTTAAACATTAATAAATGAACCTTAATAGTTAAATTAGACCATAAATCTACCCTACCCTTTAAGTAATGCATATTAAAAAGGTTTTTCTGCTTTTGTGTACGGTTCAATTCATTTGTAATTATCGTGTACCAAAGTAAAAGATACTATCATGAATCGATTGTGTTTTGCGCTGTGCTACCACGTGAATCAATACTTTCTACGTATTGTTAGAATTGACATTTTGAATAGACGAGCACTAACTTCAAAAGTGCATAACAATGAAGTAGATTCCAATTTGAAAAGATAAAAGACTGAATATCGTTAATATTCTTAAGCGAAGTATCCAAAAGTAAGAAAACTTCCTTAAGTAAGTGTCTTTACTGTCCAACACCCACTAAAAATCGACTTCTGCAAGTTTTAGTAGTTTACAAAATTAAAAATAAAAAATTAAACGTGTGTCATGTGTCTACCTACCACATTTTCGTTCTTATCATATTTTTATTTTATTTTTTTATTTTTAAAAATACTAATATCAAGGATTTATATCAATGATATTAGAATTTATTTTACAATCTTCAATGTGAGCAAAAAATAGCTCATTATTATGAAGAAGGAATATGGTCGTGTCCAGGCTTGAACCCATTCCCTCTGGATCAGGAGCCATGCGTTCTATCCCCTAGATCACTATAAGCTTGTCATCAAGCAATCACTATTGTTAATAAACACCCTTATGTCTTCTTTAATCACCATTTTCGCCAATAAAAAAACCCATACAGCAGAAAGGAAATACCTCCCTAGGACGGGTTACGCCAGTTGGGAGGTATAAAAACCAATTACTTGGTAAATGATCAATAAATATATAAATAAAAAGATACAATTGTGTTGGCAAGTCAATGTTAATCAAATCAATAATGCTAACATTTTACTTTAAAATTAACTGTCAATAATGTTAAGTTATCCTCATTATGTTATTATGAATAACAAAATTGTTAAAATATGCGAATGATGCCGATTGGTGGCGATGAGGTTCGCAACCCATCACACCGCGCCCCTCGCGGGGGCGAAAAGAGAAGGATGGAGTGCCGCATCGGTTAAAGTGTGGCAGTTAGTTAAAATATAATATTAATTTAAATGTAAAAACTTTTTGAAAACATTATATTTTCACAACACTTGTTTGCATTTTTCACAAACATCTTTCTGAACACAGAAGCCCTTCCTCGGTTTTAAAATGTCTACAGCAAGGAATACTTCTGTGTACCGAAAATATTTGAGAGAAGTGCAAAAAAAGTGTTATGAAAATACAATTTTTTCAAAAAGTTATTCAAATGTGAATCCACAACACAAAGTGATTGTGAATATAGAAGAAATTGTATTAATCGTTCTAATATTCCATTGTTACCATCAAGCATACAATTAAAATACATTTTTATCCAAAAAATAAATGTGACGATAATCGAAATATCTGTAGTGCTTATCATGAAATATTTCTCCTAAATAAGCAACGGAATAATTTATGAGTCATCTCTTCATAAAGTTTTCCAAGCAATTTGAGTATTCAATAATGTTTAAAGAGGTTCTTTGATAGGAAATTTCGATAGAGGACTCGGAAACTTTAGCTAAACATTTCCTGTGAACATAATATCTACGGAACAAACTCCTCTCGTGAACGATCTTACGTTGTCTCGGTCGAAACATTAACAAACTTTTAAGAGGTCGAAGTTCAGTGTACATATTTACATAATCTAATGGGTGAATATATTAATACATTATATTATATTCCTAAGTAAATCATTAAAGATATTTACGGAACAATACAGAAATAATTAATACAAATGAAAGCGAACAATATTTTTTACTTTGTAACATAACATTTTATTTAAAATATAAATAAAAATAGAAATTAAAACAAACATGTTTCGAGACACAGGAGTCCTTCATCAGTGTTACATATTAAATCTACAAAATATTTTTTTTTCATGAATGTGGTCAGTTTTGACATATGTAAAAAATATTGTTCAATTATGATTCCATAACGCAAAAGAAAATGTCGGTTTTCTATAAGTTATGTTATATTTTATGCGAATAATATGTTTCGCCTTATTTAGGCATTATCAAATATTTGATAATGTTATAATTTTAACTTTAGAAAATGCCTTAGTAATGCGAAACATGTCATATGTAACATAATATATAATAAAATTTCTATAAAATACGTTTTCATTCATATTAATTATTTAATATGGAGTTTTTCACCATTATTCAAGAAACAGTAAATAAGAATGAATTACCATATATAATATAATAATATAATATAACTAACTAACTAACCAACCATCGCGCCATTTCCCCGGAGGGATAGGCAGAAAGGATGGATCGCCACAATGCTCTGTCCTGGCATATCTCTCGGGCATCCTCTACATTCATACATCGTACCATGCACGCACGTCAATTATTCCGACTTCGAATGTGGCCGCCTTTTAGTAATTGATTCATTTGGTCATGCCATGTTTTCCTCGGTCGTCCTCGGCTTCTATTTCCACTCACGCTGCTTGTGTATTCTACTCTCATCCATTCGTTCCAAATGTCCAAACCATCTCAGGGATCCTTTTTTAATTTTATCCATGATGCAGTCATCTGCCTTACATTTCTTTCCTATTTCATCATTCGGTATTCTATCATACAACGTTTTCCCGCACATTTTTCTTAGTGGTCTCATTTCTACGGCGTTTATCCAACTTTCATCCTTCTTCTGCCAACTTCAAGCTTCACTTCCATACATGAGGGTTGGCACTAGAACTCCATTGTGTACTGCCATCTTTGCTTCTGTGGATATATTTCTATTTGCAGTAATGACTTTGAGTGCGCCATTTATTTTATTCCCAGCACCAACCCTTCTTTCGATGTCTTTCTCCATTTTTCCGTCTCTTGTAAACATGCTTCCCAGATACGTAAATTCGTATATGTAATACATAAAAGAAATATTACATATCTAGAATGTTGGCTGAATGATGATTGGTATCGCAGTCAGGATATAAGACTTGTTATTATATAGAGATGACCCATAATAGCGTCCTCAAAATAAAACCGGTGCTTTACCTACAGCAGAAACCTATCCATTGAATAGCAAATGAGAACAAGTTTCATGCTACCCGTTTTGTTGCTGGATGCCCTTGAAATGCTGTAGAATGATAAAAATATCATGGACAGAAAGAATCACGAACGGGGGGAAATGAACGAGGAAGAAATAAATTGAAATAATCAAGACCATATAGCGCAGGAAACTGAAAAACTTCGTCCATTTTATAAGAAGTCCTTAAACTGTTTATCCAAGGTACAATTATCGGAAAACGAAGTGTCAGTAGAAGAAGAAAATATTAAAAATGACTCTATAATATTCTCTGAAACAAAAGCTTATCTAAAATGTAGATTTGCGTTTGTTTTCTGATTATATTTCATAATTAATACGAATAGAAACGTCTGTGTTTTAGAATTTTTATTATAATTTATAGATATGACATGTTTCGCATGTCTAAGGCATTATAAGACGATGAATAATTATATTTCATGTTAACGTACCTTAACGAAAGATTTCACAAACTGTAAGCCTGAGTTCTTTTATTAAAAAAATAAGTATTTTACATGAAATGAGATCTTAAATTGTGTAATTTAGTGTATAATTTCTTAAAACAATGATTTTAAATTGTAGCTATAAAGCAGCTTTTTTAAATGGCTCTTTTACACGAAGATAAATCAAGAAATGATACAATAATGGCCCTATAACTCAATTTTACAATGAGAGGCAGTTAGAGATTTTTTTAAATGTTAGCTCACGCTAGAGTATGAAAGTCTGAGATAAAAGTTTTATTTTTTTAAACATATTAATGAATTTTAGATAAAATGAAGGCGTTAACACTGTGGAATTCCATAATGAAGAATTTTGTATGAATTAAAACACTGTTTTTTCGACATATTTCGAAGCTTTTACACCTTATTATCGGTAGAACAATATAAACTGTTTATACGGTACTAAATAACTAACTATCATGCCGTCTCTCTGAAAGGGTAGACAGAAAGAATAGACTGCCACATTTTTCTTACATGACATATTTTCTCGGTTCCTCAACATTCATACATCGTGTCATGCACGCGCGTCGATTTCTCTGACTCCTGACGTGGCCGACATTCAGTATTTGATTTATTTGACATAAACTATATAATCTAGTTTATATCGTTCTCCCGATGATGAAGGTGTAAAGCCTTCGAAACATGTCTAGAATAATTAACGAAACGAATTTTAATAATGTAAACGCTTGTAGTAATATAATACACTTGTAAAATTTGTATAATACATAAACCACTTTATTCTTTACAAACACCAACCGGTTTAGCTCCCGCTGGAGCTTCGTCAGATATATACAGTGTATTATTTTCAGTTACTCTGACGAAGCTCCAGCGGGAGCGAAACCGGTTGGTATTTATAAAGAATAAAGTGGTTTATACAAATTTTACAAGTGTATTATTATGTTTAATAATGTCACACCACAAATTAAGTGCTTTATAAGAAAGTAACAATCGATGAGGTTAAAACTCTTCAAAAGTGGTATGGCATAGTATGTAAGTGATGCTTATTCAAATTATTGTGCGTTTCTTCGATACCAGTAGATCAGTGGCGTGCCTAAGGTCAACCAGTAAGGCAAGCCCGTCCGATTTTTTTGTGTTATAATAAATTAGTAGAGGGTCACGATAATGTATTTTTCTGGATTAAAAGAGTTTTATCTTTCTAAATTAATTTCGTGAGTTAATTGATTTTAAATCCCATTTTAGGCGCATTTTAAATCTATACAAAAAATAAATTTCTGCGTCACCAAAATCAAGTCCTTATATAATATAATAATGTATTTACAAATACAAGAAGAATTATTATTAATAGGCTCTAAATAGAAAATAATAATAAATTTATTAACACCAGAAAACGAATTATGAATAAATGTTCTTAAAAAAATTACATAATCATTCTTTTCATAACATTTCTGCACATAACGTAAATGACAAATAACATTCTGAAAATAGAAATGAAGTTCGTGACACATCGAATAGTTACAAACTTCAGAGTGATAAAGCCCGGCTTTAAATCCATACAAAATATTGTAGATATCTTCTGGTGCTACCTAGCTATTTGATTACAAGCCAAAAATATATAAGTGCGACAAAGACCCTTTTACATTTTGCAAGCCCAATATGAATCCCATCGAAAACTGAATTGAATTAAAATACGGCGCGTATGAGTAGAACGAATTCTCTTCAACTCTGCTGGGAACCTCCTCATTTGTACTGTGGTCCCTCCATGAAACATGAGCAATTCGTCGGTAGGTCCACATCTCAAATGTCTCCAGCCTTTTGCGTTCTTTTTCGCCCAGGCACCAAGTCTCGCAGCCGTACAGTAAAACACTCCACATCAATGTTTTCATAAGTTGTTTTCGGAGGTTTAGGTCTATGTTGTTGGACTCGAATATTTTAGATTTTTTGTTGGCCTGGTTGAAGGCAAGTTTAGCCTGGTGGATACAACTATCGACGTCTTTCTTTGATCGACCATCCCTTGTCTCATTATTCGTAAACGGCTCAAACGCGCATAAAACATTGTTTTATTATAGATTTTTTAAGGCAAGCCCGGCTTTTCAGCTTGTATGGAAGTACCGCCACTGCAGTAGATACACTATTAAACAAACATCGGAGAAAAGGTAAGAACTCGTGTCGGAGCTATAAATATTAACGTCCCGTTGTATTCCCGCGGATGTAAATATCGTATGGCAGTAATCTTACCTTTCCCAGTCTTGTGTAAAACATTCACAACTCCAAGACGTCGTTTAGAATTAATAATTCAGAGGATATTCCACTTAGAGCGTGCTTTTAGAGCGCCAGGAGGTTACTGGAGGTAGCCAGAGTTGACGGCAAATATTTGGGCAAACGTTCCTGTATTCAAAGGGTGGGGAGGTTTCAAAGTTAGAAAATAAAAACTCTTTTAATATTGCATGCGAAATTTTCCCTTTTCAGTGATAAATTGTAAATCTTGTACGATAGGTGTTAGCCGTTGGGATAGAACAGGAATTTTAAAATTTATTTTTCTTCGGATACAAGTATCAAGTTATCCGACTCTTTGAAAAACAGGGCTTTAATTTCCACGCATATAAATAAAATCATTTGGATTAGATATACTAAATTATTATTTGTTTTAAGAGTCCGATTTCTAGAAGTTTTATGCAATATGAGTGACATCTTTGGCCTTGCTAGTACATTATAAAATGACACGATAATACGCTACCAAGTAATTTGTAATAATTTAATAATCATCATCATCATCATCAGCCGTCTGTCATTCACTGCTGAATGTAGGCCTCTCCCAAAGCCCGCCACCGCCCCGTATCCATTGCCGCTCCCATCCATCCATGTCCAGCAATCCTCAATTTAATAAAGCTAGTTGAAAACGAACTTTTTCATGAATATTTAATATTTAAAATGTATTTATTCGAACAAGGAAGAATTGCAAAACTTGTAAATACCATAATTGGAAAATACTAGGAGTTTAAATAGTTACTGTTTGTAATATATTTTTAAATAGACCATTGTTTTGGCCGAAACACTTTGATACTTCAACATTATTACTGTTAAATTTTAAAACACTGTTATAATGTCACAATTTCTTTTTATTAACTGAGAGTGTCGCGACAGCTGTTTCGCCAACCGATGTTGGCATCATCAGGTGTTACAATAAACTTTTAATAAAGTTTATTGTAACACCTGATGATGTCAACATTGGTTGGCGAAACAGCCGTCGCGACACTCTCAGTGAATAAAAAGAAATTTTGATATTATAACAGTGTTTTAAAGTTTAACAGTAATAACATATTTTTAATATTAAAATAAAAAATGATAAATAATGTTAATAAAAATTTTGCGTTCTTGAAGGTTAATAATGTGTATAGGATATTATTTAATGCAAACCTAGCGAGGCGAAGCATGGCAATGTCATACAATATAGTAAAACTTCCTATTAAATGTTTTATATTAGAGGTGTTTCATATAATTGTTTCGGAAACAACATTTTCACAATGATGTTCAAATAGACAATATTTTTTTTTTAATATCTTATTTGAACCCCTAATTAAACGTCTTTAGAAATACATCTATTCTTAAGTTTATTTTATAAAGCGTAAGTAGGTAAGTCTTAAAGGCATTAATTTAAACTTCTTCGTGACGCCATGGAAGGGGTAGCACGGGGTGGGGGAGGGCCCACAGAGCTGTTATAAAAGTCGATCGTTAGCGCCCACAGTTCGCTTTCGCAGTTCACACTACGTGGTATTATTATTTGACCTTCGGTATTCGCCACCCCTGTCGCCTCTTCGACTGGTGCCTGTCCGATGTTCCGCTTGTCTCGCTGAACACACTGACGTAAAACGTAATCGCGCGTGGGGTTAGTCTCAAATCAAATCAAATCAGTATATTTCATCAACAGACATTACAAAATTTATTTTTAGGCATTAAAATCCGTCAAAAGGAGTATTCCCCATGACACTTTCAAAACTCTTGTAAATTCCTTCGTTGTGTCACGACTTGATTATTGTAATGGAATTTATGCAAACATTCCAAAACAACAAATAAACAAACTTCAATCTGCGTTCAATGCAGCAGCAAGGCTCATTAAAGGCATTCCAAAAAAGTCACATATAACACAACATCTCAAAGAACTTCACTGTCTTAAAAGTCCAGAAAGAATCCAGTATAAACTCTGCTGGACAGTCTTCAAAGCGCTACATGGAATGGCGCCAAGTTATATATCTGAACTCTGTATAACGGACAGCCTAAATTCACGGAAATCCACACTTCGCTCGGCAAACTCCTCAGCAATAGGAAGATTAGTTGAGCCGAAGCGTTGCCCCAGTACAAATTTCGGGGATCGAGCGTTCGCGGTAGCCGGTCCATCAGCTTGGAACAATCTCCCTTCACACCTTAGATGCATAAATGATCCGACAGATTTCAGATCTAAATTGAAAACCCATCTTTTTCATATTTCATACCCAATCTAAACATTTATACTTTGTTCTACTATACTTTTAAACCGATCGTTTTTTAAGCGGTCACATTTAGATTTTTAGATTTAAAACACGTCTTAATGCGCCCTTGAGGTGATTACATCACAAAAACGGCGCTTTGAAAGTTAGCATATTATTATTATTATTATTTATCTATTGAGAACAGGTAAAATAATATATTTTATATAGTATACTACCAGAAACGCATAAGAGATGGTTCAACATTAAGAAGACAGGATACTCTCCAGAATTAAGAGTATTTGCCTTCTGAACGTACGTACGTTGCCAATAACATGAAAGACGTCGATCTCCGAGGAGACCGCGTTCAGCAGACTAATTGCTCTTCCCACTCTGTGCTGTCGCAGTCGGAGATATCTATCGGGGACAAAAAACCGAACACCCTCCAGTACGGCCGAGTTCTCGAAGTATCCCCTAATTAATCTAAAGAAATGGGTAATTAGATGTCCATCTCTTCGAAGCTGTAGAGAATTGGCATATTACTTAATGGATATTTTGAGCTCCATTGCACACATTATGATTAAATAAAATTTGTTGATTTTGATTATTATTATTCAAATGATACTATTATCAGTGACCTTTGTTTTTTCTCTCACCGTATCGTTTCTGACTCTGTATCTTAGGCTTATTCCTAACTCTCGGCACTTTGTTTGGACAATGTAGCAGTTTCAAGACCATAAGTACCAACTGGCAGAACGCAGGCTTCATAGACTTTCCGTTTCAGGTTGATCGGTATTTTTCGGTTTTTAAGGGTTTCCACCGGGTGGCGACTCTAAAATGGCAATGGGCAGGTCACGTAGCCAAAAGCTCAGATAAAAAGTGACAAGAAGACTGCTGACTTGGAGACCGTGGACGGAAAAGAGAAGTACACGGCGACCGCAAATACGGTGGTAGGATGATCTGAACAGACACGTCGGAATAACCTGGATGCAGTCTGCACAGGACAGAGTGACATGGAAGCGAATGGAGGAGGCCTTTGTCCAGGAGTGGGCGGGAATAGGCTGAGGAAGAAGAAGAATGGGATACAATTATTATTATAACTGTTATTATTGATATGTACACTTTAAGTTGTCACCGAGGAAAAGGATAAACTGCTTTCACAAAATGGCGTCCCATCTTCCCTTATTAACATGAGCGCCGAGGGTGTGAGAGCCCTTCCATCTCCGCTCTCCGCGAGTATAACGAGGCTATTAACTGGCGCTTTGGTGGCACAATAAATTCATCCAAGAAAACAGCAATATTTATTCAACTCCTAGTGTAATATTCTAGAAGTTTCACATAGATTGTTGGATTATTCACATTAATAAATCCTGTTTACCAGAATGCGTGATGTATACAAATCAATTATTAAACACAGAATTGCGCGTTTGCGCGAAAGTTAAATAGTTATGAAATAGGAAACGAAATTGCTGGATACAATTATTATTATTATTTTGTTGAATCGCTCTTTACATCATTACAGTGTGAGCCAAATCGAAGTAAAGGGTAGCATATTGATTCTCATGACATGTGACAGGTAGCTTATCTATCGCAATTATTGTCACGTAAATTCTACACCAGACAAATCAAATCAAATCAAATTAAATCAAATGAAATGAAACAAGTTTATTTTCTTATTATTATATTATAGTTTAAGGCATCTATTAAGAACAGGTAAAATACAATAAATATATAATATAATACCAGGAACCGGAGGAAAGAGGAAAACGTCCGCCACGTGAGGAGTCAGAGAAATCAACGCGCGTGCATGACACGATGTATGAATGTTGAGTAAGTGAGAGAAATATGTCAGGAAAGAAAAGTGTGACAGTCCATTCTTTCTGCCTATTTTTTCGGGCAGACGGCGTGATATTAGTTAGTTAGTTATAAAGTTTTTTCTAAATATGGTTATTTTTAACTAGTTTATAAAATAGAGCCTTTTCATAAGCGCCCTTGAGATAATTAATTAATAAAAATGGCACTGTATAAACCATCCAAGTTTTTATTTGTATTAATTGATCTATTTATTTGATTAAAACATTCGATAATTAAGAATTGCATTTAATTATTTAAATGATCAAGTTAATTGGTATATTGTAACCATTTTATAGCTTAGTTAATGTTAATAATGTTACAACGTAACCTAATATACAATTGTGGTAAAAGTAAACTGAAGCATTCGTTAAGCACTTTGTACTTAACGATTTGGGTATTGTTTGTCTATGGCATTGAACACCAAAATAACAAAATAAATCAGCCAGAAACTAGATTTGATGGAATGAGATTATTTAATATGTACTGACAAAGGAAATGTTGTTTTTCTTGGAATTTCGTTCCCAAAAGGATACTCGTAATTGGAGATCCAAAGGCAGTTTCTTGTTAGGGATACAAAAGGAATACAATCATTTTGATATGAAAATTTAAGGATCTACATCTTAGAGTAAGAATATATAATCACCATTTTAAATTATAGCAAGTTTCAGAATACAATTCTTTTAATTTTGATCAGAATTGGTTGCTTAAAACTGTTAATACAAAATTTTTCTACTTTCAAAATTATCATATTGACAAGAAACGCCAAATTATTACATTGCTGAGACCAGTACTTGTATATGGTGTGGAGTGTTGGGTACTGAGCAAAAGGGACAAAAATGCTGCTTGTATTCGAAAGGAAGGTGTGTTAGATAAGAGAATTTTATTAGTTCTTTAATTAAAAAATTAAAAAACTACTAAGATGCTTATTTAACACAAACTTTTCATAATTCGTAAATCGTCCCATTGAAAGAGATCACTCGTTCAACAAAGGTAACGGCGTTGAAATTTTACACATATATAGTAGAAATATAACTTTTATTAACTTAGAAATTTTAGACATTAAAAACAATGAAATTTTTTTTTATGAATTTAAACACTATTTTTTTCACTATTGAGTATATTTTTCCCGACATGTTTCGAAGGCTTACTTACACCTTCATCATCGGGAGAACGATATAAACTCAAAAAATCGTCATTATGGAATTCCACAGTGTTAACACCTAAAGTTTATCTAAAATTTATCTAAAAAACGAAGATATTATAAACAAGCAAGTAAGCTTAACTTCTAGTCCAACAATTGATTTGTTTCCTCTGTCTCATAATTCTAACTAAACAACAATTTACCCTGCCTCTAAATTTAATTCCCCCCTCCACTTTTTCACTCGTCATTTAGTATTATTTAATTTGTTGATGGTTGAGGTAATAGTTTTGTAACTCCATTATTAATTTATAATAGTAAACACGATTGTTGAGTGGTTTTACTTGGATTTAATTTGTATAAATTATATAAATTGTGACAAATTTGTTTCGCCTTGCGAGGGCATTCTCAAACTGAACTGAGGTTATAAACTGTTCAGAACTGTTCAAGTAAAACCACTAAACAGTCGTGTTTACTATTATAAATCATATACTCGTAAGTAATGACTCTCTTTCATTTAACTGTTAAAATCATAATTCATACACTGAAGAAGGGAAGTTTGTGTCGTCCCGAAACATGTTTGTGAAATGTGTAAAAAAAAGTAATTCAAATATTATGTCAGGTTATTTTTTTTTTGTGAGGTCTTAAGCGAAAAAATATTAATCAAGCGTGAATTATTTTTGAAACGACCCATATTCCCGTGTTAATATTTCTCCGAAAGCAAATGCTCAAATGTTTGCCCGAATTTTTCGCGGCATTGTTTATCGTCGAGTCACTGGCCATCAGTTAAATTAGCGTCACGCCGCGGCCACTCCCTCCGAACCGCCCCCCACACGCTTCCAGTGAGGGGATGCAGATGGTAGGATGGGCATTTTAATTTAGTTTTAGAGCCCCGGAGTGAATAAATCTACCGGACACGAACCCGGTAGAGCCTGAAGCCCGACCCATTTGCCACTAAGCCATGGCACGCGACAGTAATGTTTAAATTTTGGTTTTAATATATTTACTAAAAGTAATGTTTTTTTATATAAAATATCCCACATATATTGGGCGCCCACAGTTGCGTTGGCGTGACGATATCAGAAAGCGTGCGGAAAGTGAGTGGAAAATATGAATGGAAGCCAACGTCCAGGAGTGTCACAACAACTAGGGAAATATATGAAAAAGAAGAATATTGAATATTGAAGATGTAAATTATTTGGAAACAGAATATTGGAATATTAGAACAGAATATTAGAACAGAAAATAATATGAAAGCATTTTCTGCTTAATGCGTACATCTAGTCTCAATAGATGGCGCTAGTGTAGATTGAACTAAAATATGTGAAATGTTTTTCAACATGGTAACATATATACAACTTTCAAAAATAATTGTCAGACGTGGTGTTCCTAAGAAGGGCGGAATGAGGAATGTTGTATTACATAAAGCGATCGCTTAACCCAACAGCATAAATCCTGTAAACGCCTCGACCACCATATTGTTTCCAAAAAAAAAATAAAAAATTACATCATCGTCTCTATTGAGATACAATTAATCTTTAATTCCTTTTATCTCAAAAATGGTTTACTCTTGCATAGTGGCTTACATGACATAATCCATCTTAAATAACCTCCCCTACAACCTCCTAGAAGGAATAGATTCAATAACCAATAGCTCTATAATAGGTTCAGTAACCAATAACCCTGTATATCGATAATTTGCTATGAACTTCTACTAAGAAATTTCAATAAATATTATAACTTAAACATTTTGTAAATTTGTGTTTGACACAAAAGTAATATTTTTTAAATCAGCATATTTATAAGGTGCGTTTATGGTTGATAAGTCAATAACGTCGTTATAAAAACTGTTAGTTGAAGCTATTTTTTCCGTCATTAAAGTGTTACAGTGACAGTATTTTCCTAATCGTAAAAATACGTTTAATGTTTTTTTTTTAATAACATGATCGGTCTGGATTTAAAAACCCAACCTGTATACTCATTAAAAAATGTCTACTAACATCTATATCAAAATGGTTTGCATGATACATATGTTAACACATTGTGTGCGGGATACAATAAATGTTCTTTCGTTTAATGTTATTTCAGCACGGGAACCGTGAAAATTCGTTTTTCAAACAAAAATTCTGACTATGTTTAATTATGTAACTGCACGATATAACTGTAGTGGGTAGGTACTTGATAATTTATCGGAATTAGAGCTCATCAACGTAAACAAAGGTTATTTGTATGAGACTATTTTTTTTTGTAAATAAATTATACAATAGCGTAAAAAATATTAGTGAATATTGTAGTAATATATTTAAATAACGAAAAATAATAAGTAATATAATAATGCATGGCCGTTATTTTTCATCCATACACATGTCATTTAATCCAATAAATAAACTAATTGATATTGAACTTCAATTGTATTTGTTGAATATATATTGGATTTATTTATATACTCGAATTTAGCAATAGCGAAGCGTTGCCGGGTCAGCTAGTAAGTAATAAATCACAAATGTAGAGCAAAATAAGGTATTATGAACAAAATTATGAAAGGATCGCTGCGTTGGTTCGGACATTTGGAGCGCATGGGTGAAGAAAGAATGGTTAAAAAAATATATGTAAGCGATATAAATGGAGTACGGAGTCAAGGTAGACCGAGAAAAACATGGCATGACCAAATTAATCAAATTTTAAAGGTTGGCCATGTCAAAAGCCGGAAGAATCGACGTGCGTGTATGACTCGCTGTATGAATGTGGAGGAATCTAGAGAGGTGTGTCAGGATAAATTAGTGTGGCGGTCCTTTCTCTCTGCCTACTCCTGCGGAGAAATGGCATGATGGTTAGTTAGTTAGTTAGTTAGTTTGTAGTAATATTTTTAATGTTTCTTGAACAATGACGTAAAACTCCATATTAAATCATTGATAGTTAGTTATACCTATTAAAAAAAACTGCGATTTGTATTACTAACATTCAAATTATTGTACTAATATATTTGGTACAGATTCTTCCCTCATATTAAAATGTTTTTACACATAACATTGCGCAACATATTCGAAATTACTTCACTAAAATGTGAAAATTCGTAAGTACTATTTTACAACAAACTTCATTACATAACATGTTTTTGCAATTTGTGAGTTGGCATGCGTGAAATGTCCGGTCGTTATTTTTCATTGATGGCTAACTTCATCACGTTGCACTTCCGTAACAGGGTGCGCGCGCAGCCCTCAATTTTACACTCTACTAAACGCGTCAAAAGAAGCATAGCTTTTATTAATTCTACCTCACCACCTTATAAAGCAATAATATATTTTTCACGCCCATTTTACAACAAAGTTTTAAAACCCGCTTCAGTTTTTGATTTATTATCATTGTTGACCTGTTTATTTCATTTACTCATACATTATTTATCATCACTCCAATTCCGATAATTCATCTTCGATAATACCAGAACTTTCGAAATAAAAGCTTTTAAAAGTATTGACCCGATAATGCGAAAAATATACCAGTCTCTAACAGGCTTTTTTTACACAAATCAAAAGCATGATTACTAACTTTTTTTAAATGTAATTTGTTCAAGAATTAATTGTATCTCAATAGAGACGAAGATGCAAATTGGAAACAGAAGTTGGGTCAAGCGCACGCCTTATGTAATACAACATTCCCCATTCCACATTTTTTCTTATGACCACCATGTCTGACAATTTTTTGGAAGTTGTATATATGTTAATCTGCAACACCACCCTTTGCATGGTAGTTTTTTCAATCTACACACTTAACGCCATTTATGAAGAATGTATTAGCATTAAGCAGATCTTTTTAATGCAATGTGAAAGGCTACCGCCATTAGCGCATTGCTAGAAACCGCCTGGAGATGTCACTCCAATCCAAAACAAAAAGAACAAATTTAATTTGTTTTTGAATTAAACAAACATGATATTATAATAATCGTTCGTAATTTTTTTTAGATATTTTGGCGAAATGTAAAAGTTTTGTCTAGCTTTAATAACGTGAGATGTTTAGTTTCTTTGAAACAAATTATTATTTTACAATGTCATGTAAAATGTTCGGCGTAGAAAAGTGTACCATGGAAAAAAATCTATCGAGGGGGTTGAGGGGGCTTAGAATCGCGCACGCACTTCACATTTCTTCCTCGAGAGCGTTAATGAAATTGGAATGTGCCCTATTTGAAGGGCTTACGTCATTTTTTTGTGGTAATAAAAGTTTATCTAATAACTCGCTAGCGCATGGCCGCCATATTGTGTTCAAACAGTAAAACAACACATTATTCATGCCTCATATTATTATCAATCACAACACGCGACTGTTTGTAATGAAATGAATTATAAAAATAATCTATAATGTTTTATCATTCTAAAAATATTATATGTTATTTGAAATTTCATGGTAGAAGTTCATTGTAAATAATTAATAGTAAAAAAATCTATTTATCGCATATTTAGTTAAAATCCACTTATGTTTGTGTCTTCGACCGGTTTCGGCAGCTCGCTGTCGTCTTCTGGGTATTTTCGCTGCCATCTGACCAGAAGATGGCATCTAGATGCCGAAACCAGTCGAATACACAAACATTAGTGGATTTTAAATAACTTTACTATTTGAAAAGATTTATTATATTTTTTTTACATTACTATATTGTTCTTATTAATTCTTCTAAAATCATGTATCATAAATTCTACGTCTGTTAAAAAAGAACATATTTCTGATAGAAGATATTTATTGTAGATTATTATATATATAATCAGTATACATTATATGAATACATACATCCATAACTTAAAAAAGTTGTGGAGTAATCGGATTCAAATAACGTCCCGTATACAAATGTGGAAACAAACGGGAAACTACCACGCCAAAGGCCTAAGTGGCATAATCAGTATTGCATGCCATAATGGAGGGTATGACCGAGGAGACAAACTCTAGGGGACGCCCTCGCCGAGAGTATCTGGAAGACCTGTTGGTGGACGTGCGCTGCTCATCATATGCAGATTTCAAAAGAGCCGCACAAGACAGGGAAGAATGGAACAGAAGAATAGAGGAAATTGCTGCAAACCAATCCCAGGATTGAAACCAGAGAGAGATGTTAACAATGCCTTGAAAGGCGAAACATGTCATTCTCATAAAATATTATATAATAAAACTTCTAGGCATTATTAATATAAGGCATTGTTAATATAATATTTGATAATGCCTTAGTAAGGCGAAACATGTCATTCCTATAAAATATAATAAAACTTCTAAAGAACAGACGTTTTCATTGGAATTAATAATTTAATATGCTTTTTAAGGAACTTTACATCATTGTTCTATTTTAAAGATTTTTACATCATAAATATGGATATTATTCAAGCATATTTTTTAAATGAATAGTATACATACTATATATTATACATAGGTAAGCTATCGTTTGATAATGTAATATAAAATTAGTTTTGATGTAATACTATGTTAAGTGGAATAAAAATATTTTAATCCGGATAATAAATCATCAGATAACTATGGAATTCTACAAAATTAAACCTAAACAACAAGCTAAATACACTGTTCGATCAAAGTAACCACAATCATTCAATGAAGGAATTATCAAACACGAAAATATAATAAGAGTTTGTGGCAATAAATCAAAAGTCAAGGGATTTTAATTTCACATAACTAAAACTTTAAAATCATAACTTTACCGCAAGCGCTCCATTATTACACTTAGTTAATGAAAGCTTTTATAAGATTAAAAGCTATTTTAAAGCGTTTTACAAGTGGATTGGGCAACGATTTTCACTGCACAGAGTTTCCATACATCATGCGACCCCAGTATTACGGGCCAGGCGCTAGGGTAAACAGTCAAGCTTTGAACCGTGAGCATGCAGCTACTAAAAGCTGCACGCTTTAGTGTTGGGTAAGACACGATTTTAAAATGAGTTTTGTATGAGGTGCTTAAATACTGAAATGTCTTACTACAATGTAGTGCCTCAAATGTAGTGAGGTGTGACGTAATGCGAATGAATGACTAGGTACTATCTTTAAGTAGGGGGTCGGGAAGTGAGGTACCTACATAATGTTCGGTCATACTGGTACAAACGTATTTTTAGTAGTGGTGGGACATTTGGCGTTCGTGTTAATGTAGTGCCTCAAATTTAGTGAGGTGTGACGTATCGTGTATGTGATATTTGTACTGACGGCCGCGCGGTGGCGCATGGCGCGGCGGTGGGCTAGACATACGGGGATCACGTGCAAATTGCGTTAGGGTAGGATTCCTATATCGACATCATTTTACTTTTATTTATAAAAGAATTTATATTATTTTAACAACAAATTAGCATTTAAATGTATATTGTGCATTACTTTCAATGGATTATATTTAAATATGTGGTATAGGAAATGACATCGGTGACGTCACCGATCGTGTTTCTTACAAAACGCAATTAAATTTGCAAAAAAATTTAACGTCCATAATGTTTCTGCTTTATCTCTGATATTCAGACACCAATTCTAAAAAATATCATGCTTAATAAATAGAAAGATTTTTTTTGCAAACCAGTGTTTTGATGTACAAAGATCTGCGCCGAGTACTAAAATGGGTGCGCTTGCACGCATGGCACGTGCAAATCACGCGTCTGGGATGTTATGACTCGTGACTGGCAGGTGTCCTCGACCGGATACCAGGATACATGATTTTTCAAATAATTTCATTTTTAAGTTGCGTTTTATAACTGGTGTGTACAAGTCATCTTGATTTTGTAATTTTATGTTTCGTTAAAGTTGATAGTTGTGTTTCTGTTTTAAAATAGAACATGAAAGTATTCATTTACAAAATATGTAGGTATATTTATAATACATACGTACCTACTATTTGAAAATAATACTAGTGATAAAACATTTTGGTTTGGTGAATTGGATAATAGATATTTATGTAGCATCCATGGCATGCTGTAAATACAGTTTAGTTTTTTTGAAAGAACATTGGTGTTGGTAAATTTTTTATTTGTTTGGTGATGGTTTTGTTTCATGTACCTACATATATTTTTAATAAACAATAAAATCATAAAATGTCGGAGTGTAGCCCTGCAATTTTTAAAAACGACCATCATCCATCATCCAACATCGTAAAGTACATAATGCACAGGGAAATATTATTATTGTTAAACAAATTAACGCGCGCCGTATTGCGGCGAGCGTTCACATTATTAGAAACATTGATTATCAGTATTATTAGATACTTTCCCATGTCACGCATGTTCCTATATATCCCAACTTTCAACTATGTCCAATGTCACACTGACTTAGTGACGCACGCAACGACGCAATACACGCATCACACAAACACAAATGTCACAAATAACAAAGGCAACACAAAAATGTCCCATCCGCAGAATGTACCAGTGCCATGTAGTATTGTAGTATAGACAGTATAGTGTGTAGTGAGTAGTGATATGTAGTGATGTAGTAATGTAATGTGTTTGATGTGTTGCCTGCACAGACATACGGCAGAATGTGTTAGAGTCGTGTCAGAATTGAGTTGGGACAAAGCATTAGAGTTGGTACAAACGTATTTTTTGTAGTGATGGGACATTTTGCGCTCGTGTATGGGACATTTGTAGTGCCTCATGTATGAGTTACTCAACACTAGCACGCTTTCGTATAGAGAGTAAACGAGCTTTATTATTCTCTTCCACAGAAAACTTTATAACTTTTAATGATTTAGTGTCCTCGTGCATTTTGGAGTTCATCGACATGGTTGTCATTATATTATTACTGATATTTGATATTCACATTTTTACTGAGATTATTTTGAGTTTTAAAAATAAAAATAAAAATTATTATTATTATTCTTTCGGTGCCGTGTCAGGTCCCCCCAACGTTGGCGATTACTATACCAAAGGCATCTCTATCTGCACCACTTGGAACAAGTTCTGAACTCTTATTATTCCTGTCCATTCTTTGATGTTCCGCTTCCAGGACAGCTGCCTTCTAACAACTCCACGACGTCCCTCCACTTTACCCATTAATATCAGTCGAAGGAAGTGTTATTTTTCTCCCTTTAGTACATGACCCAAATATGAGACCTTTCTAATTTTCACACTCGACAACAACTCTCTATTGGCTCTGGCTCTCTGTAGTACGTCTGCATTACTGACCCTATCGGTCCACGGTATACGGAGCATTTTGCGGTATATCCACATCTCGAACGCTTCCAACAGGTTCATTACATTCACTTTCAGAGTCCAGGTTTATAATAATAATTATAATAATTTTAATGATTTATAGAGCGTCATTTTTATGAATTAATCATCTCAGTGGAGATGAAGATAAAATATTATATTTTATGAGCTAGTTAAATATAAACATATTTAGTGTGAGGGCTGCATTTGACCCAGTCGATCAATATTTACATCAATATAGAATTATTTGAAAATACAGCTTTTGAGTCTCGATTTATACTCCTGGGTTCTCAGTGCACTTGGACTCTACAGGAAGATTGTTCAAGGCTGAAGGGAAGGCTACTGCGAAGGCTCTTACTGATCTTAATGTAGACTGCCTATCATTTAGGTTCATGTTTATGCAGAGTTTAGATGTATAAGCTGGTGCCATTCCATTCAACGCCTTAAAGATCTTTTAATATAGGTACTTATATACAATATATCCGTTATTTATCCGAACTCTGTATAATGAACAGCCTAAATCCAAGGAAATCCATACTTCGCTCGACGAACTCCTCTGCAATAGGAAGATTAGTTGAGCCGAAGCGTTGCCCTAGTACAAATCTTCCTTCATACCTTAGATTAATAAATGATCCGACAGATTTTAGATCTAGGCTGAAAACCCATAATTTTCATATTTCATACCAAATTAATATATAGAAACGTGTATATTTTATTCTATTATACTTTCTTACCGATCGCAAATATCGAATGCAACGTTAATATTTAAATTTTTAGATTTAAAAAAACGTCTTATTGCGCCCTTGAGGTGATTACATCACAAAATGGGACTTTAAAATTATCGATATATAATATTCAACCAGTTAATTTATAGCTTTTAATAGTTATGAGTATTATAATGCTGAAGGTAAATTATTCCTTGAAACCTTAATAGTTATTTAAATTAGATTTAACCCACGTATTAAAACCGCCCAGTTGTATTTCACATTTTCATGGAAACGAATCATTAAACTGATAGACGCCGATAGTAGGATGAAAGCTTGATTACTTTACATTATATCGCTTGATTTCGTATTTGTAGAATTACTAGTATCAATATATTATATTTTCTAATGAAACTATTACAGAAGAACACGGCAGTTCATGAGTAAATCTAAGAAAACGCCATTAAAACGATTGAACCTTTCACGAATCACCAGGATGGCCCAAAAAATATTATTCGTGGCTTTGTGAATAAAAATATAAAACAGTCTAGGAAAAACGAAGAAAAGTTATAGAAGAAATTAATCAAATGATAAAATCCGAGCCCACAGTATAACAAGTGAAATATAATACATTTCTTAGTAAACATATAATCCCCCATTTATTTAATATATAAAAGTGCCTACGTAGGACCAATCTATAAAAGATTTTATTGTATTTGTATTTTAAATTTCGAATAATTTAAAATATTTTATTTCGTTCCATCTCCAGAGTAGAATCTTATTACTCACTTTGATTTTCAAATTAATCAAATTTAGAAGGAATAAAATGTATCAACAGAACTTATAAAATATTTTTGGGTGTGTATATCTCATATTAATTAAAATATTTTATTAGTACAGATGTCGGATTGAAAGAAAATCATATGTACAATGTAAAGTCTGCGCCTAAGCTCGCCGAATATGGCAATCTGTGCAACACTTAACATATGTTAAAAAATATTAACGGTATTGGGGCTTTCGTGTTTTGTTTTCAATAAATAGTGAATTTTCATTTATGTATTTAGATCAAGATAGGATGTAGCGTGTCTATGGAGGGCATTTCAGTGGAAAAGGTGGTAAAATTCAGATATCTGGGGGTGAGATTTGTGTGGGCAAACGGATGTACCGTGTGAGGTGATGGGGCAAGTAAATGAGGCTGCGGTCCTCTCAGGATGTTTGAAAAATTCAACATGGAAAAACTCTGATATGAAAATCAGCAGAAATGTAAGAATTTTTAAAACTTCTGTGCGACTGATCACGAATGCAGGGTTGATACTACAATCACAAAAACGCGTTCCTTTGAACGAAGAATCCGAAACGAAGACGTTCAGAAACATATCTAGCAAGACAAGAATTAGGACCTCAAGTATAATGAAAACATGAGAGGTCGAGGTTCTAGTTAAGTGGCGAAGGGAAAGGAAAAAATACTGATATGAACACATGGGAAGAATGGATACATTTAGACTTCCCTTCATAGTGTTGCACAGACCACCCTAACCCAGATGACCCCCAAAGAGATGATCCAACAGTTGGGAGTCGATCTAACGCGAGAAGGAGGCTAATTAATCTTTAAAAAACATGCCCCAAGGCTTACACTAAGAAAAAGAAAAAAGGTTTTTAAATAATTGATTCAAAATGAAAAGATATTATTCTTTTGTTTAAAATAGTTGAAAATTT
Source organism: Lepidostoma basale (assembly GCA_022606425.2). NCBI lineage: Eukaryota > Metazoa > Arthropoda > Insecta > Trichoptera > Lepidostomatidae > Lepidostoma > Lepidostoma basale. The sequence goes on along the minus strand of JAHDVF020000608.1, from coordinate 42,085 downwards.
ACATTTAAAAGACAATTCAATGCTTCATAAATTTTCAAGATGAGAATAAATTTAGATCCTTTATTCGAAACGTAATTCTCTTAGACTTTTGCAATTAAAATTATACGATGTACTTGTACAGGTATGTTTATGATTTGCTTTTAAAAGCTTTGTATTCATTTGCGTGGGAAGAATTTAAAGCGCTTTAAAGGCATTGATATGCGGTATTTAAAATACAATACTCAGCACTCATTGAGATTTTCACGTTGTATATAAACCAGTTTAATTTACGTTTACCCTGTTTGGTTTGTTGCCGAGTTTCATAAGAAAAATAACCATGACTGAAATATAGTATTACGTATTCAAAATTAAAATAATACATTGGAAAGAGGAATAAAAGCGAGGTGTTAACAAAATAAGCAAACAAAAAATATTATGAATAAATATAATTATAGTTTGTATTGAAAACCTTTTTTTTTTTCACTGAACTCAGACATGTTTCGATTACAAGTAACTTTTATCAATGTATACAATTTTAAACAATCAAATAAAACAGAGCGGTCACTTACATACTAAATGGAGATCGAGTTATGTACAAAAGTGGAAGGGGTATAATTAGGAATGAGAAGAGGGAAGATGTAACGGGAACATATCGAGTGGAAGGACCACTCAAACCACTGTTTTATTTGATTGTTAAAATTGTATACATTGATAAAGGTTGTAACTGTAAGGCGATAAAATATAATCAAATGTCTAGAAAACAGATGTTTTAATTAATATTGAAAATTCTAGAAGGTACATAGTACAAAAAAATAATTCAAACTGTTTGTACTGGTGGAAATTACAAACGTATTTATCATTAACAAAATTTCCAAAATCAGTATTATTATTAAATATTACAGGGTTCTTTATACGGAAATGAATTTCATATAATACGAATGATAACATCCGTTTTTTAGAAGTTTTATTATATTTTATTGAAATGACATGTTTCGTCTTGTCAAGGCATTTTCAATTTTTTTTTGGTTGAATATAAAAATTTACTTTAACATCACCACTGTTCAAGAAACAATAAATATGAATTTCATAAAATTTGCCTTCAATTTTCAGTTAAAATATAATACAGCTTTTGCTTCCGTAGAGAGTAAGAAATACTTGTACATGTATTATTTACATAATATTATGTCAACTGAAATCAAGAATAATAAGCAGATACAAATCAGACAAGACTCTGAACAAATTTTAATAATAACGCAGAATAAAGGAAATACAAGACATTGATTTCTCCGCTATCATTTCGTGTGCGACTCTCATAAGGCTAGTGAGCCACGTGTCGCTCTATAAGGGTAGATAGGCCATTCATGAGGTGAAACGGTTCATTTCCTAACATTAAAAAAACATTGTATCCAAAACTTGCAGAATAGTGATCGTAAAAAAACAAAATAGTTTGTCGAATTCGCCGGTTTCGACGATAAAATTAATATAGACAATAAGACAAATTTTTTTTTAAAATTTGTGAATATAAAAAAAGAAACGCTTTGTATTAATAACGACGGAATGATAATTTTAATTGAAGCCATTAATTGATTAATTTACTAGTACATTATTTTTCCACTGAAATAAGTTATAATTCAATAAAAATCCAATTCTTATAGTAAAATGTTAATTTTAAAGTATTCAAAATGCTGTATAATTTCGTAATTCTTGCTCTTAAGCTGAGAACACGTTCATTGTGACATCTCGAGTATTATGTTATTAAGAAAATCCGAAAGCATTTTTGGAATTATCGGTTTTCGATAATCTTGGAATATTCGTTACGTTTAATAGTCCATTTGGCAAGGACAATAAAATGTGATGTAAAATCTGAAACGCAAAACAGAAAATGTTTTAGTAGACAGCCTTCTCAATAAATATTCGTTTCGTCATTTATTTTATTGGTTTCGTCATCGTGCTGTGACTTGTGGAAATAATAGGTTAAAGTTATTGAAAGTTGTATACTTTTTTATTTAGATTTATATATTATAATTTATACTTGTAATGTGAATACAAACAAAAAATACTTGATACGAATGAAAACGTACATTTTCTAGAAGTTTTATTATATTTTATATGGATGACATTTTTGGCCTATATGCCTTAAACAGGCGAAATATGTAATTTACATAAAATATAATAAAACTTCTAGAAAACAGACATTTTCCTCTATATTAATTATTCAATATGGAGTTTTACATCATTGTTCAAGAAAAATAGACGAAAATACACTTAAATAGTCCATTGTTTCGGCCGAAACACTATGATACTTCAACATTTTTACTCTTAAATTTTAAAACACTGTTATAATATCACAATTTCTTTTAATTCACTGAGGGTGTCGCGACAGCTGTTTCCCCAACCGATGTTGGTATCATCAGGTGTTACAATTAACTTTTACGGTTGACGAAACAGCTGTCGCGACACTCTCAGTGAATTATAAGAAATTGTGATATTATAACAGTGTTTTAAATTTTAACAGTGAAAATACACTTGATTACTTTGGGCTTTTTGATATACATGAAACTGCTCGTAATTTATATCATGTTTGCAAAAACGTTATATAAATAATTGTCATTTTCTTTATTTTGTGTCATTTTATTATTAAAAATTCAGGAAGAGAAAGGGCATCTGTGGCTCGAAACATGTTTGTGAAAAGTGAAAAAAAGTGTTTTGTAAACACAATACTCGCAAAACGATATTTATGCTTATTTGTCAATCAATTTTGGAGACAATATAAGATCCAATTCTCCATTCGAGAAAAATAATATTCGTATTTTGTGCTTTAACCGGATGGCGGTCTAGGGACAGAACGCGTGTTTCCTGATCAAGAGGACATGGGTTTAAGGCTGGACACAACTAGATCCCTTCATCATAATGAGCTATTTTCTACTCACAGGCAGCGAGATAATGGGAAACATTTTTATATAACGTAAGTAATTTATAGGTATTTAAGTTAGATATTTAAGAGGGAGATTATTTGGTTTAAATGTAAATAAGAACTTATATGCCAAAAGCTACAAACAAAATCACAAAATGAAGTCTTTTAAGAAAATCCCTTTGTGATACCAACTTATTTGATAAGCAATTTCCTTATGTTATACCTATAATTTGTATTAAACAGTAGACTCCCGATTTTCCGGGATGGATGGTGAAGAAAAAATCCCATATAATCGATATCCCGGTTAATCCAAAAACATGAAATAAATGTTAATAAAGAGAAATTTTTAACTGCCCTATATGCGCTTACGTATACCTACTTGCTTAGTAAGACGCACGTGTTGAGAGCGTCACACTTTTTGACTGGCGGAATCGCCGGTCATAGTCTTTCTACTGATCATTCCTTTGGCACTATCCGATGTTCCCTCAAAATCTATCAATTTTCTCTTTTTAATAATGATGTCCCGTATAGTTTGTTCACCAACATTATATTGATTCAATTAATATTTGACGGTTGCACCATTTTCAAACATTTGAATTATTTCAAGTTTTTGTTCAATTGAAAATACGACTCGTTTGCGTTTTTCCATTATTATAGACACTTTTTCAAGGTAAAATAAAATAAAAACGTCAATGTTTTATGAGTATGAACTACGCTGCAGGTGCTTTATTGCCAACTCGAAACGACTATAGAACCACAAACGTATGTTGGCGGTGGCGCAAATGTGAACTAAACGCCCAATGAATGTCATTGTGACAGATTATAAGAAGGTACTATTGTGAAATATTTTTGTTTTTATAAAATATTTCTTCAATGACTCAAGTGTCCCGGATAATCCCCTTCCCGGTTAACTTCCCGGGATTGTACTGTATTCTGAAGGAAAAAATCAGAATGTATTCATATCACCTTAAAAGGAAAACAGTAATAACGTATAAGGCTACGTGATCTTCTCGACAAATATTATTTTATGTATGTAATATCGATTTTATAATGTCTCAATGAAATATTCGTAGCGTTATAGACTTGTGTAATGAGAAGGGTGCGTGTTCATAATTTGTACACATTGTATAATACATAAACGAACATACTTGTACGATATCTAAAGGTCATCAATGAATCGCTTGAAAATCCAACCGTCTGACATGGAGGGGTCACGTATCCCGAGACGGATAAACAAGAGCAAACAAGACCCTGTTCGCGCCATGACCTCTAGGAAACCAAAGGAAAGTAGTATGGATAATGTTCTGGCTATTTTAGCTAAGCGTCTCAACATCATCAAGGATGTTAAAACTCTTCAAGAGTTGTACGACAATCCGGTGTAAGTCATTCGTCATCGGCTGTCCCTCGTATCCATGGAAGGCTATCGTTAACGGGTCGTCTCTGCGCTTTGCTTAAAAACCCTGCGTGCTTTTCTTCTTCTTCTTATTCTGCTTTATTTAGGACTGTGTCCTGTTATTTCTCGGAGCCTGTTCCTGGGATGTAGATGTCCAACTGTCTCGCCATCTTTTAGATGGTCTTCCTGCAGGTTGATTTCCTGTTGGTATTTTATTTGCGGATATATTTATCACTCTTTCAGAACATGCTCTTTCCACGTGATCTCTCCAGTAGCGTCTTCTCAGTCTTCCCCATCGCACAACATCTTCTACATTGGAGATCTTTCTTATTTCAGAATTTCTTATTCTGTCTCGTTCCCGCAACGGATCGGAGGGTCTTCATTTTTGTGGTTCTTAGGAGACTTTTTGTTCTGATGGTGTCAGCTCTCGTTTCTATTCCATATGTCATTATAGGACCTGCGTGCTTTTATGTATCGTTATTCTCCACCTAGGTCTGTCATCTGCAGTCTTTTCCCAACAATCACATAGACATTTAGCATAGCCTTTTCCCAGCGATCTCAATCGATGTTAGTCCTTTGGAGGTTTGCTTTTAGGGAGTCCTTGAAGTGTTTCCTCTGACCTTCTTGTGAACGTTTCCCTTGGGTCAGCTGAGAGAACAAATTTTTTTCTTTGGGTAAGTATGTATGAATTAATATAATACATTATTTCTACTTTTGTCTTTATTTTGACAACAACCGGTTTCGCCAGGCTGGCTGGCATCGACAGACAATGTATGATAAAATTTCCTTGGAACCATTTTTCATTTGCATATCAGAAATCGTGTTTTAAAGTTCGTAATTTCAAATATACTATTATAGTTTTTTTGAATAATTTTTTGAAAACATTTTACTATCACAAAATTTTTGAACGTCTAGAATTTTTTTCTTGATGAAGTATTAATTATAGTGGTTGAGTAATTTTTACTCGAAAAATATTTTTTACAATTATTTCGCATGTGTAGAAACAACATTAAAACTTTATTTTACCATAGATGTATTGTATATTTAAATAGATAAAATTTCGGATTAAAATACCATTCCTATGTAAATGAATACTACTGATAGTCTTGAAACTAAAACAGTTAAACTAAGTACAATAACCGTTTACGTTCACGGGAAATTAAATGCAATAAAGGCATAAAAGAAAAGTTGTTTTGTTTCAACGAAAATTTCTTTTGTACCAGGCGTTTGAGGTCACTCAAGGTGTGTTTGAAAGTTTGTCTGCAAATCAAATAACGTACGTTCGTGTGGGATATGAAAAATGAAATTGACAGTTGAGTTTAAGGAGTTAAAAAATCTTTTAGTAGCCGAAACATAACGATTTTATATTCATCATAAAGTATCGATCTATCTTTAACAATACGAATGTAGTTAATTGAAATTTCTTGGTTGAAGCTAATATATATATTTCTTGATTTTATTTATCACGCATTCATCCGCTTTAAATTCCTTACTTACTTCATCATTAGATATTCTATCATACATTGTTTTTCCGCACATTCTTCTTGGTGACCTCATTTCTACGGCATTTATCCTACTTTCATCCTTCTTCTGCCAACTCCAAGCTTCACTTTCATACATAAGGGTCGGCATTAGAACTCCATCAGTTCACCATCCATCCATCAGTCCACCAAGTTCACCATCAGTTTATTTTTTTAGAAAGTCCCATGTTGTTCTTAATTATTGTCTTTTATTTAATTACAGTCCATCAAATATACAGAAGTTTAAGTTTGGAACAGATAAACGTTACCACCTGGAGGTACAAACAACGTATTATTATTCTACTGCTGACGTATGAAATATACACGGTGTTTCAGAAGTATAACGCCTCTTTGAAACGGCAGGTACTTAGTACTCGTACAGGGTGCGGCAGCATTACTTATTTTTTTCATAACTTAATAAAACCCATTGTAAGAATCCAAAAAAAAGATTTGTTTTTTATAATGTAGGCACATACTCAAAAATTTATTTTACTTAGTTTTTGAAGAACAAATCAGGTAGGTGACGTCCCCCAATCTCTATACACCGAGTAAACTGATTTCTGGCGTTTATCATGACTCTTGCCAGCATATCAGGCGTTATCTTGGCAATTTCTTTCTGGATGTTGGTCTTAAATCTTAAAAGGTCCCTGGACTGTTCACATAATCACGGGATTTCTGTCACAGGATTGCTGTTTTTAGGGAACACTACCCAGAGCGCCTTATCTCAATTAGGGGCGATTTGGAGTGGCCGGCTCGCTCTCCCGATTTGTCCCCTTGTGATTTTTTTCTATGGGGTTTTTTGAAATCATAATTATATAAATGTTTAATCATAATTATAAAACAACATCTCAAAGAACTTCACTGGCTTTAAATTCTAGAAAGAATCCAAAATAAACTCTGCCGGACAGTCGCTACACGGATTGGTACCAAGTTATTTATCCGAACTATGTATAACGGACAGCCCAAAATCAAGAAAATGCACACTACTGAACTCAGTTGAGTCGAAGCATTGCCCTAGTATAAACTTCGGCAATAGAGCCTTTGCAGTGCTGGCTCATCAAGTTGAAATAACTCCCTTCACACATTAAGTGCATAAATGATCCGACAGATTTCAAATCTGCGCTGACTTTCATACCTTAATTAAAACCCAATTTGCATATTGGTTATATTATATTGGTTTTATGATCGATATCGATATAATAAGAAGTAAAATTGGACTAAGCTGGGCAGTTTTCGGAAACATGAGTTACATCCTTAAAAAACGGAAAATACCGATCAACCTGAAACGAAAAGTCTATGAAGCCTGCGTTCTGCCTGTTGGTACTTATGGTCTTGAAACTGTTACATTGTCCAAACAAAGTGCCGAGAAACTACGAGTAACCCAAAGAGACATGGAAAGAGCCATGTTAGGAATAAGCCTAAGAGACAGAGTCAGAAACGATACGGTGAGAGAAAAAACAAAGGTCACTGACATCATCCACCGGGTGGCGACTCTAAAATGGCAATGGGCAGGTCACGTAGCCAGAAGCTCAGATGAAAAATGGACCTCCTCCACTACACCAGAACGAAATCGCTTGAACCACTGTTGTGCAGCACGAACCGAAAGTGTATTGGCCCCGTATACATCGCAAATTTTTTTGGTCGCTTTCGACGCGTTTTTCCCTTTCAGGTAGTAAAAATGTAAAATATGGCGAATTTCTTCCTTTAAGACCTCTATACTCGACGCACGATAGTTCACGACTGAACCAACCAATACTGTCAAACAAAAGTTTGTAGTATACACTCACACCTTTACAACGCCGTATCGTATGATCCGATGTGACCAATAATGAACGAGATATACTAAGTTGAAAAAAAAGGGCGCAAAATATGATAACTTTTTCCCCAACCTAGTATTATTTTCTAACCTCTCGCGAATATCAGATGAAACGTTCATATTTAGATTTTTAAGACACGTCTCAATGCGCCCTTGAGGTGATTACACCACGAAAGCGTTTTAAAGGTTAACATAATATTATTATCGATAATACAAAATAAAGAGGTGTAAAACAAAGTAAACAAGTGTTATAAAGTATTTTAAAAATAAGTATACTCATATTGTAACATGGTGATTATATTTGTATCATATTTTGCAGGTTACGTGGAATACGCTGTATTCAAATTGTTATGCTCATGCGAGCATTATGAATAATCATTAATTTGTCTCAATTTACACTTTCTCGCAAACCTGTGCGCGCTAGTATTTGTAAGGGTAATACGAAGTAACAAGCAAGAAATTCGTGCGAACTCAATAGCGCACTAGAACAAAGAGTTGAGAAATAAACCCTTGTTATTAGTTAGGTTTAACCTACTATAGTTATTTGAACTTGGCACCAATGGGGTGCTATATTATCGCTATCAATAACAATTCTTTTTATCGAAATGTAAATCTAGAATTATCCTTATCTATTATTATATTAAGAGAATACACGAATGTGTGGAAAATCTGTGTCGAATGAAAATATAAGAAGTGAATGCAGTGCGAATGAAAGTGTTATAAACAAAATCATGAAAGGATCATTAAGATTGTTTGGACAAATGTAAATAATGAATAAAGAAAGTATATGTTAACGATGTATACTGAACTAGAAGTAGAGGAAGATTGAGGAAAACGTGGCACGATCAAATAAACCAAATATTGAATGTCGGTCACGCGAGTCGGGGAAATCGACGTGCGTGCATTACACGATTTATAAATGTTAAGGAATCGAAAGAAGTACGCCAGGAAAGAACAGTGTGGCTGTCCATTATTTCTGCCTACCCCTTCGTAAAGACAAAACAATTACAAGAAAATAAAACAATTACAACAATACATAAAATGTCGATCTTCGATCATGTTCAGCAGTTTGATTGCTATCCACACCGGTACGACCAGAGGCAGGTCTGTTGTGCAAAATATTGGAATTTAATTTAAAGAGAACCGTTTGTATGTATGTTTTAAATGTGAAACTAAAACTAAATATTTATACATCAATTAAAAACGTACCGGTATTTATTTTTTTAAATTTTCTAGGCGTGGTTAAACCGACACTTTAGATACTGAACCCGCGGTCATCCGTTATTCAGGTCAGTGATTTTCCCTATCCATAAAGCCGTTACCAAGTATATACAAGTACTGAGACTAGGAACCTAAAACAATACATAACTAACTCACCATCACGTCTCCCCGAAGGGGTAGGCAAACATAATGGACTGCCACATTGTATTGTTGTATAATATTATATATAATATATAAAATAATACGTTATACTCGTATATAATATTATACAATAAGCGTTGATAAATCCCTCATACAATACAAAAACTTTATTTATATAAATATGAACGTCTGTTTTTTAGAAATTTTATTATATATTATGGGAATGACACGTTTCGCCTTGCTAAGGCATTAGAATGAAGCGAAGAAGCATCTGTAGCTTCCGAAACTAGTCGTGTAAAATATACTCAAGTGGTGAAAAACAAGTGTTTTATTTACAATTTTATCATGTCCTACCACAAAGTGAATGCCGAAACAATAAATAACATAATATTTAGAATTATTTGATTCAACAAGTGTAAATAAATATATTTATTCTTAACTAAATTAAAAATAAAAATATATTACAAAGAAATCTCCATTAGTACGAGTATTTTTAATTTTATAATTTACTATGAACTCAAGAATCAAAACTTGCGACTGACATTCCAGGAGATGGCTACCAGCATAATGAATACATTAAGGAAATTAAATAAATAAAATATTTGTGAATATAGTAAATCTCATCTCCACATAGTCTAAGCTATACATTAAGTGTACACAATTGTAATTATATTATTAAAAAAACTTTTTCGAACGTCTTTTTATTCTCCCCATAGTTATACCCTAAAATGTTTCGGTTGAGGTTTTCCATGGTTTCCTCAGCTGTAAGACGAATATCGGAACATACTATACTTTAGATAGCCCATGGATTCCCGAAGCTTGACTGAGTCAGTTCTATAGAATTGAAAGTAAACTCATAATATATAAATAAAATTTTAAAACATAGTAATTAATATCCTTGAGATAATCGCCATATTTTGAAACCAATAAAGGAAAAAAAAGCTTAAACATTTATAACAACGAAATCTCTTCACAATATGATTTAAAGTTCACTTAATGCCATTAAAGCACTTTATTATTATTCATTGTCTTATGATGGAGGATAATAAAACGCAAACGTACTTTCAGTGACTGAAAATTAAGTGCATTTATGAACAAAGGACTTTAAGTGAATTGGTAGGTACCTGTTGTGGAATAGGGGAAACGGGGGTGATTTGGGCGGCAAGGAATATTATAACCATCCTGACTCACGCTAACAAGCGGATGACGATAGGAGGGGTTCGACGTGTTATAGGGGTAGAGAGTGATTGCAATCGTGTCATTTGACAATAACCTTAAAAAATAAACAAATCTACAAAATTCTTTATATAAAAAAGATTATTATCAAGTTATATAGATATGCAATGAAAACAACAAAGGACAATGGAGAATGTTTGAAAGCGCCTACATCCAGCAGTGGAGGAAGCAGTGGAGAGAAGGGTAAGGAAGAAGAGGAATAATAATGAAAGCAACAGTTTTGTGAATATAAGATTATTTATGATTTTCTTTAGAGTATTCATCCATTAATATTAATAAAAGTAAATATTATGTATATGGGCGATATGAATTATTTTTATGCTCGGAATTGCCACACATAAGCAATTCAAAACCCTCCTGTATTGAAAGCGATTTATCATAGAAAGAATGAACGAGTTGTCATTCGAAGTGGCTTCCCTTTAGACGCAATAAAAGAGGATATGCGAACAATCATTAAAGAATGTAAGTGGTAAATATTTTTATTCATTTAATTTAATTTAATTTTGAATATATTTTGGGGGAACGATATAAACTTATATCATTCTCCTGATGATGAAGGCTTTACGCCTTCGAAACATCTCGAGAAAAAACTTAAAAGTAGATCAATATAGAATTCCACAGTGTTTACGCCTTAAGTTTATCTCAAATTAATTGTATGAATATTTACTTTAATGTTATTTTTATATCTCTAAGTCTGTTGATGTAAAGATTATGTATGTTAAACTTAATAGTAATAATAATAATATGGAATTATTTAATGTTTCTTGAATAATGATTCTAACCATCATATATATTTTTGAAGTTTTATAATATGTTATGGGACATATTTTGCCTTGCTAAGTTATTATTAAATATTTGATAAAACCTTAGCAAGATGAAACATGTCACTCCCATAAAATCTAATAAAACTTCTAGAAAACAGGACATTTCATCTACTCGTATTTTGAATATTAAAATTCGTATATTTATAAGATAAAGTAGTAGAACCATTTGATTCCCATAATTTATATGTAACCGCTTGAATTCAGCATTATTATTATCTATTATTTACTAAAGAAATTATATGTTGAACTATTCATAAATTAAAGAGTAACTAATCAGACTCACATTTCAATGTTATCCACAGAAATCTACTTGTATTTTTTTTTGGAAAAGTAAAGTGAACCGAAAACAAGAAGTATTAGTCTCTTGTCAGGAAGGATAAAAATAGGATTTCTTCTAACAAACGAGAGAAGACTTCTGACATTTGGACACAAAGAAAGATTTTTTGATAAAGAGGCGGATAAAGCAGGAAAAAGGTTTCAATCAAAACGAAAGATTCGTAACATACTAAAAACATATTTTTAAAAATAAAACAAAAAACAAAATAATGTTTCAAGCTAACTAACTAACTAACTAACTAACTAACCATCACGCCGTCTCCCCGAAGGGGTAGGCAGAAAGAATGGACTGCCACACCTTTCTTTCCTGACATATTTCTCTCGCTTCCTCAACATTCATACATCGTGTCATGCACGCGCGTCGATTTCTCTGACTCCTCACATGGCCGACATTCAATATTTGATTTATTTGATCGTGCCACGTTTCCTTGGTCTTCCTCTATTTCTGGTACCATTTACATCATTAACATATAATTTTTTTACCATTCTTTCTTCATTCATTCTTTCCATATGTCCAAACCATCTTAATGATCCTTTCATTATTTTGTTCATGACACCATCATTCGCACCGCATTCACTTTATATTTTCATTCGACACTCTATCATACACAGAGTATGCACACATTCGTCTAAGAGATCTCATTTCTACTGCATTTATTCTACTTTCATCCTTCTTTTGCCAGTTCCATGCTTCGCTTCCATACATAAGGGTCGGTAGAAGAACACCATTGTGCACTGCCATTCTAGCTTTTTGGATAGGTTTTTGTTTGCGATGACAACTTTAAGTGCACCATTCACTTTGTTGCCTGCCCCAACCCTTCTTTCAATATCCCTCTCCACTCTCCCATCTCTTGTAAACATACCACCTAAATACACAAACTCAACTACTTGCTCCAAGTTTTCACCATTCACGCTAATGTTGCAGAATGTCGTGGTTTCTTCCTTTTCAAAAATCATTACCTTGGACTTATTAACATTCATCATCAGATCATTTCGCATGCATACCTCATACATACAATTCACCAGGACTTGTAGCTCATGCTCGTTGTCAGCAAGTAGGACAGCGTCATCCGCATACAAGAGACAGCTTACTGACACTCCGCTCATTTTGGCACCTACATCCAACCCTTTCAGCTCTCTCATACAATTGTCCATATACAGATTAAATAACCACGGGGACATTACGCAACCTTGTTTGACACCTTTATTGATATCAAACCAGGCTGTAAGATCTCCATTTACTCTGACACTAGCAGTGCTTTCTGTGTATAGCGACTTAATTGCCGTGAATGTTTCAAGCTTTGAAGTAAAAATAAAAGTTGATTTTATTAAAATAATTTCCGTTGTGTAAAGATTTTTTTTCTTATTATTTGGACAAAGTTTTCTTCAAATTTACATATTATAATGTTAACATTTTTATTAGCTTAACGAATTCGACGAGAAATTTTAATAACGTTGTTTGTTTAAGTAATGAACAAACAGACTGAAATAATCTTTCTTATGAGCTAATTAAAATCCCACCAATGTTGTAGAAATGTAAATATTTTACAACCACAACCTTCTAACATTCAACTTCTTCTTCTTTGTGAGTGATCCAGGGCCTCAGGCTATGTTGTCTTTGGCAAAAATTCTCTCTACTCTTAGCACTACGCAAAGGTTCAACAGTACACTTTTACTCACTATAAAAATTTTGTATATATTTTTTTAAATCATTGATCACTTTGATAACTACCGACCGGTTTCGATACTATTAGCATATTCATCAGGGTAATTACTGAAGTTATTATCTTATCAAACACTGTCATTAAAATAATACATGATGATGGAGCGAGAATAAAAATTAATGGTTTGAACGTAAATGTATCAAAATATTCCAAAATTTTACTGTTGATAAAATTTAGATGATTTACTTACACAAACCACATAATTTAATTTAAACTATTTTTAAATTTTTGTTAATTTATAGGAAATACGTTTTTTTTTTAAGACTTAAAGATTTAAATAATGGAATTAGAATTTATTTTGCAATCTCCGATATGAGCAGAAAATAGCTCATTATTATGAAAGAGGAATCTGAATGAAGAAAATGTGGTAAAAAAAATTATATGTTAACCATGTAAATGGAACCAGAAATAGAGGAAGACCGAGGAAAACGTGGCACGATCAAATAAATCAAATATTGAATGTCGGCCATGTGAGGAGTCAGAGAAATCGACGCGCGTGCATGACACGATGTATGAATGTTAAGGAAGCGAGAGAAATATGTCAGGAAAGAAAAGTGTGGCAGTACATTCTTTCTGCCTACCACTTCAGAGAGACGGCGTGATGGTTTGTTAGTTAGTTAGTTTTTAGGAATCTGGTCGTGTCCAGACTTGAACCCAAGTCCCTTGGATCAGGAGTCGAGCATTATCCCCTAGACCCTGATTTTGTCTGATCTTGTCGAAACCGGTCGGCAGTAAGAGTTGTTTAAAAATAAAATACTAAGAACATATGTGAGGTTAGAATGTACAAGAATTTAAAACAATGTTTTCAATTTAAAGTTTCGTCACAAAATTCAAATAAATAGTCATATGAAATCGACAGTAATTTATACTTATAATCAGCAGTTATAATAATTTGTGGTGTGACATTTATGAAGCTTCGTAAGGGTAACATAAGAAACCGTTTGTTTCGATTGAATCAAAACAGGTTGATTGTTTTAAAAAACAAAATTAAGTGGTATTAAAATAAACTACGAGTATTTAGAAATTTTCTTTATTTCTATCAGTAATATAATTTATAGCTCAACGATAACTTGTTTTTGAAGCATGATTCGAAAATTTAAGTCACATTTTTAAAACCGCTGTCAAAAAGTGGCAACAAAAGAAAGTCGACTATAATGTTTTTTATAAAAGTCAAACAACAATGTTTTTTGATCAAATGAAAAGAAAGATGTCGGTAAACATTCTCGATAGATAGAATACTTTATTTTCAAACGTTATAATATCGATCGAAAGGCACAAAAACATGGCTGACTTTGTCAACACAAAGAAAGTGGAGGCAAAAAACTTGAGGGGACAAATATCTATGAAAGTACCTACTCTTATGTAAAGGATTTTCACAATATCGTTCGCAAAAGACATAAACCTGTTTTGGAATAATAAAATGATGAAATCATCTGGTTGATCAAATTGCTAAAAATAATATAAAATATTTATTCAAAGAAATACGCTTAATGAAATAATGTTTATTTCACTGTATTTCCATCATTAACCATCCTACCTTCAGGTAATTTTCCAAGAAACATGCAAAAAACAAGCAGGTTTTTATTAATTAAATTTAATTGTACATTAATTTTTTTTTTTTAAATTACGAAATGTCAAAGACTCGACCCTACACTGCGCCTGCCCCTTGTAAAACTATCATATTTGCGAAGCCTCGTACTCAAGTGTTGTTGGCACACGCGCGTATCCCTAACAGTTTGTACATTTAATGTACATTCCTTTTTTTTACTTAAAAAAAATACTAATATCAAGGATTTATATCAATGATATTAGAATTTATTTTACAATCTTCAATGTGAGCAGAAAATAGCTTATTATTGTGAAGAAGGAATCTGGTCGTGTCCAGGCTCGAACCCATGTCCCCTGGATTAGGAGCCAAGCGTTCTATCCCCTAGACTACTACCCTTTCACACTTTTCTCAAGCGCGTACATGATACGGGATAGCGCAGAATGATACAGTCAAAGTGAACGTATCACGTACGTTCAAATACGTAGGGTGGTTAAATAGTAACCTATTTTACAAAATACAAAAGGTTGAGGTAGTATTATAGAAGCACATCAGTTCCAATTAATGAATTTTTGTATCGGGATACGCACAATGAAAAATGAATTAAGGTCGAGTTAGGTCGGTGCCGTTATACAAGAAAATAGGTTAAAGATATGATGCACACTGAAACTCCCACATTTACAGACATACGTGATATAAAACCATCAATTCCTGTCGTCCTTCTATAAATTATGCCCCAAGCTCTGATGTCCCAAACTTCTATACAAATGAATAACTTTGCGTGCCATTGCACACCACCCTTCCCACGCATGCGTACATCGTTATCAATTCGGCATTTATTAAAAAGTAGAGCCGTTCGTGCAAGGGAAATTAAGCACTGGGGAACCACAAATCGGTAAAAATGCGGTACAAAGTTTACCCGAATGGCATTAATTAGGCGAATCCTTTAGGGTCGAAATGGTTTGGACGAAAATAATGAATATTTTCTTTTTCTGGCGTTAAATTTATAACAGTATTTTTTTTTTGGGAAAAAAAATGGCTACTTCGTTTTAATAAGGTATGCAAAGTGTGAGCAGGATTCTTAAAAGTAACCAATATACAACGTTTTTCATAATATTTGTAAAAAAAAAACTGATTATTTTTCCTATGTAATATTAATTGTGCGTTGAAATTTTGCATGTGAATAATAGAAATACAACTTTGAGCAATCTCAAAATTTTAGAAATTATAAAAGCAATTAAAAATAAAGAAAATATTACAAATAATCAAATAAATTCAACGTCAAGGCAAATATTTGATTTATTTCATTTGTTGTAAGTAATTACCTGAACCCCAATAAGAACATAAAAATATTATTTTAAATTGATTTATAATATTTGTTATAACAAAAGCATAATCGTTCCAAAATAAATCCTTACAACATCTGTCAAAATTGATTATATTTGTAAACAATTTTATAATATTTTAAATATCTTTATAATATCACTGAGGAAGGACCGGGTTGTCCGAAACATGTCTGATATTTAATTTTAATTATTTCAAAAGTTAGTGTTGTACATACAAAGTATATAAAAAAAGAAAAAGACGAATCAAATTATTACAGCTTAATATGTATTTTTAAACCTGAATTTTCTGTAAAACTGTTCAATATTATAGATTTACGTGCTTCGCTGTATAAATATATCATTTAAACGTGCTAATGATGAAAAATAGTGAATCCGTTATACCGAATTTTAAGTTCTTTATAATATTTAAACATTTCTAGGGCCACTGTGAAGATATTAATTTGACTTTAAGTTATCAAAAATTTACAAATCCCAAAAACAAAGCAAAAACATAGTAAATATTTTAGTACCTACATATGTACATATAATTGATCAAAGGTCATTGGCATCATGCATCGTGTAGCAACTTTAAATTAGTAATGGGCAGGTCGCATTGTCAGAAGCTCGGCCGAAAAATGGCCAGGAAGACTGCTGACTTGGAGACCATGGACCGCAAAGAGAAGTGCAGGGCGACCGCAACTACGGTGTAGGGATGACCCTAATCGACACGTCTGCATAACCTGGATGCAGTCTTCAGATGACAAAGTGCGTGGAAGCGAATGGAGGAAGCCTAATATAAGGATAATAAGGAAAAATATATGGAAGGATCCCTCAGATGATTTGGACATATGGAACGAATGGACAAGAGAATAATTGTTACAATATAGTATACAAGCAGTAGGATTGGACAAAAAAGTCGTGGAATACCAAGGAAAGCATGGCATGACCAAATTAATCAAATACTGAAAGGCGGCCACTTTCGAAGTCGGAAAAATCGACGAACGTACATGTTACGATGCATGAATGTGGAGGAAGTAAGAGAGATATGTCAGAACAGAACAGTATGGCGATCCATCCTCTCTGCTTACCCCTCCGGAGAAACGGCGTGATAGTTAGTTAGTTTAGTATAAAAATATGATTCTTAAAAACGTAAATAATTTTTTTTAAACTGTTAATGAATAAACTTTGTTTTTTGTATCACAATTGTATTTTATTTTACGCGACAGCTGTTTCATCAACCTATGTTGACATCATCAGGTGTTACAATAATATATCTATATAAGCGTAAAATAAAATACAATTGTGATACAAAAAACAAAGTTTATTCATTAACAGCTAAAAATGTTAAGGTATCATAGTGTTTCGGCCAAAACAAAGGACTATTTTTTTTTTTTTTGTTATAAATAATAAAATATCAAAAATTCATACAAACGTTTACGTTGAATTATGTAGTAGAGAGAAAACGTAGAGCGCGACAAGGTTTTTGCGTGACAATTCTAGAAACTCGTAGTTTTAATGTGAATTATGTTAATGCCTCCTTCTACGAGACGTATTTATTATAATGTACGTGTTGGTATACCATGTGGTGACAGTGTAAGATATAAAGTAATGTTCCAGTTAGAATATAATTATAATCTTTGGTAGAATACA
Source organism: Lepidostoma basale (assembly GCA_022606425.2). Classification (NCBI taxonomy): domain Eukaryota; kingdom Metazoa; phylum Arthropoda; class Insecta; order Trichoptera; family Lepidostomatidae; genus Lepidostoma; species Lepidostoma basale. The sequence goes on along the minus strand of JAHDVF020000608.1, from coordinate 24,460 downwards.
TTATACAATGTAAAACGAATAACGTTCACATGTTTTTGAGTTGATACAAATATCTTCTGTCCTTGTTGTCAGTCTTCAAGCCAAAATCTAATAGTGCGATATCAAAAAATGTGTTAATTTTTTCTTGTACAATGATGTAAGACTTCATATTAAATTAATCTAATGTTCTTACTACAAACTCTTGATGGAAGTTCTTTTAAAATAATTACTAAATAAAACGATGACGACAAGAATTTATCAATGAAAGCGAAAACGGCCGTTCATAATGGAGTTCTGGTCCCAACCGTAATGTATGTAAGCGAAACATGGAACTGGCAGAAGAAGGACTAGAGCAGAATAAATGCGGTAGAGATGAGGTCCCCAAGACGTGTGTGTGGTAGAACGATATACGACAGAATCTCAAATGCTGATATAAGAAAGGAATGTAGAGCGGAAGAAGGTATTATGAACAAAATTATGAAAGGATCGCTGCGTTGCTTCGGACATATGGAGCACATGGATGGAGACAGAATAGTTAAGAAAGTATAAGCTAATGATGTAAATGGAGGAAAACATGGCATGACCAAATTAATCAAATTTTAAAGGTTGGTCATGTTAGAAGTCGGAAGAATCAACGTGCGTGTATGACTCGCTGTATGAATGTGGAGGAAGCTAGAGACGTGTGCCAGGATAGAGTAGTGTGGCGGTCCATTCTTTCTGCCTACCCCTACGGGGAAACGGCGTGATGGTTTGTTTGTTTGTTTATGAACAATTTTTTTAATAATCTTTAACTGATATGATTGTTCATTACAACAACGAGAATGTAGGTATATTGATTATTAGCTTTTCAAATTTATTATATTCAGGTAAATAAAAAGTTGATAAACTTTGAATACCATCGAATAAACTTTTAGTTGAACAACTGTGAATGGGGCTACGATATTTCAAAAAAGCTTTCATAAACAGATTAACTTCTGGGTGAGTTTCACTCTGTTTATGAAATTCACTAAAACATGGAAAATTTATAAAGGTTTAATTTCAGGTAACACCTGCTTTGAATAGAACGCAAAAACAATCGTTTCAAGGTAATAAAAAAATGAAGGTCCTTGAAATGTGGTTCAGGAGAATTTTAGGAATTTCCTGGAGAGACTTCATCACGTACGACGAGGGAATATTTTCATAAAGATAATAAATAGCCCAATAGATGACCATAAAATGTACCATGAGCTGCAGAGGGGGAATAGTTCAGAGAACAAATTATAGAAGGCGCCCCCGACGGGAATATCAAACAAATGTGCGAAGACGTGAACTGCGTCTCACGTGTTGAATTGAAGAGGGCTACAGAAGGCTGAGGGCAGTGGAAGACGAGACTGAAGACTGCTGCAAATCAATCCCTAGGATTGAAACTGCGAAGAAGGGGTGAGGTTAGTAACTATATAAAATAATATAAGAAAATATTATTCTCCTTTGTTTAATATAATAGGTCTAATGACTTGTTGTTAGTTGCATCTCCGTCCTCCTAAGAAGTGGATCGCCAACTATCTTACCATCATTTCGATGGTCAGCCACGTGGTCGGAACCCTCCGGTAGACTGTCTCAAGTTATCTATGGGATTTTATTTTCTTACATACGGTAGACAAGCTCGTTGAAAATATAGTTTTAATAAAATTAATGCGTTTCCCAGACGGCATTTACAACAACATTAAAATAATTAAATAGTCCATTGTTTTGGCCGAAACACTATGATACCTCCCTCAACATTTTAATCTGTTAAATTAAATAACTTTGTTTTATGTATCAAAATTTATTTTATTTTACGCGACAGCTGTTTCGTCAACGTATGTTGGCATCATCAGGTGTTACAATAATATAATATATCAAATCTCAAATTTTCGTGATTTTTCGAACCTTTACGTGGGAATACACATGAAGGTTCGAAAAATTACGAAAATTTGAGATTTGATATATTATTGTAACAACCGATAATGTCAATATAGGTTGACGAAACAGCTGTCGCGTAAAATAAAATAAATTGTGATACATAAAACAAAGTCATTTAATTTAACAGATTAAACTAATTGCATAACCAAGTAATACGAATGAAAATGTCGGTTATCTAGAAGTTGTATTAAAATTTATGGGATTGACATGTTTCGCCTATCTATGACATTAGCAAATTTATGCATAAAACATATGCTATATTTATGATTTATTCACAGTAATAAGTATAAATAAATTATATCGCTTCGGTTGAAAAAACGGTCACTTTATTGCATGAAACAAACAGCAATAAAACCAGCTAAAACAAAAAATAGATAGTCTTTTTCCCTTAGTACAAGTGATATTGAAAATCAATAGCGACATCAAATGCCGGGTCGAGAATAGAACTACGAAGGTACTTGCTCCCGCGGCGAATAGAGCATTATATCACTTTCTTTATCGCCTAACCTGTAGGCTAGGCAGTAGACAGAACATTTTACCGATGACCACATGGCCACATAAAAGAATAAGCATAGGTCATTCTAGAATTATTAATGTCTATGTATAACACTCCTAAAATAAAGAATAAAAAAAAGAATATTGGAATTCAAGTGAGCTGGGCTAATATTTTAATTTAGAATACTATATTCGATTCCGCCCCATCGTGACGTTTGGAATCAGTCAGAGCCGATACCAATAGAACTAAGAACCCTATTAGAGTAGCAGAAATGCGAACCCTACGCTCCATCGCAGGCAAAATCCTCAGAGATCGGATCAGAAATGAAACGATATGGTCTGTCTGTGGTGTTGAGGACATAATGAGATGGGGAAGAAGCAGAAGGAGCTTTTGGAGAGACCACGTGGACCGCATGGAGAATACAATAATTGTAAAAATTGTTAAAGATGAAGACCCAAGCAGCAAGAGATTACCAATAAGGTCGCCAAAGAGATGGAGAGATGGCTGGACATCATCATCCCAGGACAGCCCACCGTCACAAACATACATACGACCTAAACCAAAAGGAAGAAGAAAAATATATTTGATCGATGACTGTATACGCACGTTCGTACTTAACCAGTGAAAATTAACAAAACTATATAAAATATGATAAGAAAGGATACATTGGACACTAACTAAACGTGATGAAATAAAGATGAACTGCTTCGAAAGGAAGATCCTCCGCGAAATATTTGGACCCACAAGGATGGTCATACGCGGAGAAGGAGATTCAATCTATAGCAGGACGTTAGCGTGGTCAAGTTTATAAAGATTAACAGACTGTGACAGGCCCAGCCTACTTTGTTGGATGGTGCCGTGGCAGACTGTCAGGTCCTGGATCAGCAAGACTGGGAGGTGGAGGCCAGAGACAGGACGGGATAGAAACGTTTCTTGGAGAAGGCTTCGGCCCACCAAGCGCTGAAGCGCCGCAAAAGAAGAAGAAGAGGAAAGAATACATATTTTTTTCAAGCAAGAATTTATATTTATTTTATTTACATTTTTTGCAGAAACTTTCAATTTAAGATAATAGACTCACAATGATATAAAAAAATTTGATCATTGCATTAAAAAATTTCATATGCTAGGAACATTTTTGCACACAAGATCAAAGTAAATTATTATTTTAAAAAATCGTTCATACTCTTAGACGGGGATTTTATTTAACTCGGACATAAAGTTACTTTATTTTACATAGGTATATAATTATTAATTATATTAAGAATTCAATAGGTTATACAAATCTAACGATTAAAAAATTAAATTGGGTTAAAAACATGTATTATACATTTTAGGGTGATCGTTTTTTCACTTAATTAGAAAATATATTTAATAAATGAATAAAAACTCATTGTTGCTAGAATATGACAAAATTATAAACAGCAGATGAAATCTTTAGTGTTCGAGCAATTAAACACCCAGCTTTAATTATTCTTTAAAAAGTTAACGACATAAGTATTTTTTCATTTTATTAACATAAATAGGTTTTATTTTAATAAACGATTGGTACATAAAAATGCAGATATTATTTTGCTTGTACCTCTCCAATTTTAAATTTGAATATTTGGTTATATATTCAATCAGCCGCTTTATCGCTTTGTGGTTGCTTTGTAGAGCTTCCTTCCGGTGGAAAAGTATTGAACGTAATACAAAAATAATCTACATATTTTCTAAGAACGTTACGTGTTAATCTATAAATCTTTCAAAGTAATGTAATAAATCATATTATCTAGGATTTAGCAGCGGTGTTTTGCCTATTAATTTGCATTTTATAAGATAAAAAGCACAGTGCCTCACCTGTAAGGTAATATACGATTTCATATTATTTTTACTTGACAGATTGAAATTGTCATTATTATTTATTTACACCTACAATACAGCGGTGTTTTGATAAACAATTTATAAAAAGCGCGTAGAAATATTAACGCTATTTAGTACATAGTGAATTTTACGTTTCGCTGACATTAAGGAACGAATAACGTAAAATTTAAGTGACTTTATTTATAAAATACGTCTAAATTACCAGCGGTGTTCGGTGTTTGCCTGCGGCCAAAGTACATCACTTGAAATAAAATATCAATGACGTTGTGGAATCAGTGAAATAGCTAAAGAACCCGCTTGCTTTTAAATGTGTTTAGGGTTGTAGCACTTACCTGACAGGCGCGACAAAGGAGCAGATATCACCCTTCTGACTCTAAGGGTGTTGGTTTGAGAAATAGGGGTTGCAGAGCACGACTGTGAGCACGTTGTGAAGCCTTAGCGGAGGCTAAGAGACTGGCGAACGATGTGAAGGGTGGCGGAAGGCGCGCCCAGCCAGGGGGGTAGGGAAAATGTATATGCTACGCAGTTAACAATCTTATTTCGATTCATAAAATAAGAATTCTATGCGATTCGTTTTTTTGTGTTATGTTCAATCAATTTAAAAATTAAAACAAAAAAAAAACAAGTGCATAGTATTTAAGTAATGGCAATGCATTTGTTATTATTAATTTTGAATCCCTTGAAAAATCTTCCTTTATACAAACTAAGATATTTTTACACAATATATGCTCTACACTTAGATTATATTAATCGTAACAAATATATATTTTTTGTATTTTCTAAATATAAATTCATTGTTGCAAAACATAAAGTGTCTAAGATCGAAATTTTTCATAATAACGAAACATTTTCAAAAGGAAAATATTTCAAATATTGGAAAGTATTTAGCCTTATTAGCGTCGTATTTTTTCATGTGTTATTATGTCGATGTATCTTCCAAATCGGCGACTTAAATGTATTTATATTTGAATTTGGAATACTGTGATGATCCATAATAATGATTATTTTACGTGATTCTTGACATAAAATAGTATTTTAATCCATTGAAAAATCATAATAGAAATAGAGAAATATATCGACTAAAGTAAAGTGCACAATGGAGTTCTAGTCCTGACCCTTATGTATAGAAGTGAAGCTTGGAGTTGGCAGAAGAAGGATGTCAATAGGATAAATGTCGTAGAAATGAGGTCACTAAGAAGGATGTGCGGAAAAACAATGTACGATAGAATATCTAATGATGAAGTAAGAAATTAATGTAAAGCGGATGAATGCGTGATAAATAAAATTAAGAAAGTGTCACTAAGATGGTTTGGACATATGGCACGAATGGATGAGGGAAGAATGGTCAAAAAGATATATCCAAGTAGTGTGAATGGAAAAATAAGTCGAGGAAGGCCAAGGAAGACATGGCATGACCAAATTAATTAATTACTGAAAGGCGGCCATGTTCAAAGTAGGAACAATCGACGAGCGTGCATGTCACGATGTGTGAATGTAGAAGAGTCGCGAGAGTTGTGTCAGGATGGAACAATGTGGCGATCCATCCTCACTGCCTAACCCCGGGGAAACGGCGTGATGGTTAGTTAGTTAGTTAGTTTGAAAAATCATAGATTTTAATAATATAAGAGCATGACTATAAAACAATACTCGTATATGTTAAGAATTTATAGTGAAAATAGTCAAGTTAATTTGACAAGCTGAACGAAGGATATCAAATGAATTTCGTTCAACAGATTTGAAATAATTATTTTTTAACTTATTACATGTTGATAAGCTATCAAATAATGTTTTATAACGTTTGTATAAATATTATTTAAAGCCACGACACTAAAAATAAAGAATCAATGTTAAAATGTAAATAAAAGATCTGGTTTCCCTCCACGAGTCTCCCGGTGACATCATCACGTGGGGCGGCCATCTTGTGCCGCGCGCGCACTGCAAATGGCGTCGCTCTCTTTCCGGCTCTTTCCCGGCGTCCGTCACAAACAATACCGTCCCGTGTACGAGTGTCCGTCACGTAATACTGTTCCATTCTACGGGCACGTTATCTCATCTGCTTCGTTACAATTTAATTATATTTCATTCACACTTGAATGAGAAATTTTCTAAAAACAAATGCAGGCATATGTTTACGAAAATATCTTTAATCATTGGTGAAAACTATATGTTTGATACCAATATGTTACTACTTTTGTTGAATTATTAAATATCTGATAAAATATGGTGAAAACTCTAAATTTGATAATGCCTTAGCAAACATAATAAAACTTCAAGAAAACGTACGTTTTCATCAGTATTCATTGAAGGCTAGACATTACAAAGCGCCATGTGGTTTAAACACAAAGCAAAGAAAATAAGCAAAAACTGTTTTTGTTCCATATGTCATGTACCATGGGTGACATCTTTAGGGTGAAGTTTGAACTACACATTATTATTAAATTATTACGCACTTTTGCAGAGTTATTGGTCTTTATGTTTAAGACCAATTGGCATCGAAAACTCATTTTTGATTTTTTTTACACTTGCCACCTTTGTATGGCAAGCCTAACTGACTAACTAACTTACCATCACGCCATTTCTCCGGAGGGGTAAGCAGAGAGGATGGATCGCCACAATTCTGTCTTGGCATACCTCTCGGGCTTCCTCTACATTCATACACGCACGTCGATTATTCCGAATTCGAATGTGACCGCCATTTAGTAATTGATTAATTTGGTCATGCCAGGTTTTCTTCGGTCGTCCTCGGCTTCTTTTTCCACTCACGCTGTTTGTGTACAACTTTTTAACCATTCTACTCTCATCCATTCGTTCCATATGTCCAAACTATCTCAGGGACCCTTTTTTAATTTTATCCATGATGCCGTCATCTGCCTTACATTTCTTTTTTCGGTATTCTATCATACAACGTTTTCCCGCACATTCTTCTTAGTGATATCATTTCTACGGCGTTTATCCTGCTTTCATCCTTCTTTTGCCAGCTCAAAGCTTCACTTCGATACATGAGGCTAGAACTCCATTGTGTACTGCCATCTTTGCTTCTGTGGATATATTTCCTTCCTGGCCAGCCTTCAACTGTAAAATTATTTGTAACCACATATGTACATTAGAGTTTGACACTAGGGTGGATATACCAATACTAATAGTATTTGAAGAAGTTCGTTCATATGTTGAATCCATTTTTCATTTTCAATCGTAATTATTCAAATTTTTCTATATTTTCGTGCAAAATTCGTATCTATAACCATATCCCTACATGAGAGAGTACGGGGTATATCCTTGGATCTATCCAACGGCATTTCTCTTGGGTATGCTGGGGTATAACTCCCTCGAACTGAGGAGGGAAGGATTACTGTCAACAATTTTTTTTAAACTGATTCGGGACTCTATTGAGAACCCCTGTGTTCTGGAGCAAATAGGTCTTTTTGTTCCGTCACGCAGAACCAATCTGCCTTTGGTGATGCCAGTAGGAAGAGCAATTCGGACGCTGAATCTAATCATCTCGAATTTGGACATTTTCAGTTTCATTGAGGCAGTATTCATAAAAAAAATATTGCAAATTCTGGAAAGAGTACTGCCTCACTGACGTCGACATATTTGGATTCCTTCTGATTTGTGTGATTTTTTGGTCTCATGTTGTTTTATCTTATCTTTGTAACACCGTTTTGTGTCCAAATGAGTCACCTAAATGTTTTATCATTTGTAATGTTTCATTTGGGTATCATATATAAATAAATAAATATATAAATAAATAAATTATAAACAATCCCTAATGAAGGGTTAGGACATCTACCGTCTAAATCACAATTACTGCAAAGTTAGCACTTACATTCAAAAATTGAAATAATATACTACGCAATAAATAAACCGTGGAATAGTGCCGTCGGAAAAATTACGATTAGCCTAATTGAACTAAAAGGTCGGGTAAATATTTGGGTAATGTTTTCCCTCTTCCACATTCTACACCCTTTTCACTTAGCTAACCACTATCCACCCTCCCGAAATATCAAAACACCGCCCACCCTCTGCCTCTCACTGTAAATTTCAAATGTATTCTTATTTTTCACGTGTGGAAATAAAAGCCGCCAAGTGGCGGTAGGTTTTTCCAATAATTGGCTATTGATTAATTATCTTCTAAATTAAGCGTAATATAAAAGACGAAAGATGTGAAAATATTATGGAACGACATGGCAATATTAAATATTCTTAAAGGTCAATAAATAGTACACACGTCGTGGAAAAAAGCGATTTAAAAAATATTATGTTAACTTAAAATATTTATTTGTCTTTTTCTTTATTATATACTTTGTACATACAACACTAACTTTAAAAAAAAAACTTATATATCAGATATGTTTCGGACATCCGGTCCTTCTTCAGTGATACATATTTAAAAACATTTTTTTAACATTTTAAATTTTAAATATGTATCTATATAATACTCATATGTATCATCGAAGAATTAAAATTACATATCAGACATGTTTCGGACAACCAGTCCTTCTTCAGTAATACATATTATAAAGATACACATTTAAAATATTTAAAATTATTTTATAATATTTTTAATATTATAAATTTTAAATTTGTATCTTTATACGAGTAATATGTATCATCGAAGAAGGACCGGTTGTCCGAAACATGTCTGATATGTATTTTTTTTATTACATAGTGTTGTACATACAAAGTATATAAAAAAAGAATGAGACAAATTATGGCGAACATAGAAGAAATTAAAATATTTATATATCATTCCTTGATAGAGCAATTAAGTTAATTAAGTTTGGACAGACTATAGTTTCAGTAGTGTAAGTAGTAGTAGGATAATTAATACGAATGAAACCTCGTTTTAAATAATAATAATAATAATATGCTAAATTGAAAGCGCCTTTTTCGTGATGTAATCACCTCAAGGGCGGAATTTTTATTCGCTACCGGTTAGAAATTAATATAATAAAACAAGTATACAAATTGGATATAAAAGATGAAATTCATCATCGGGAGGACGATAAAAACTTATAAAGTTTATAATGATTAATTGTATTTCAATAGAGACGAAGATGTAAATTGTTTTCTGGGAACAGAATATGGTGGTCGAGGCGCTTACAGGACTTATAACCTGTCATTGGTTGGGTTAAGCGATCGCTTTATGTTTAACAACATTCCCCATTCCTCCCTTCTTACGACCACCACGTCTGACAGATGTATATATGCTACAATGTTGCAGAACACTTCACATTTTTAGTTCAATCGACACTAGCGCCATCATTAAGGTGTAAGCACTAAGCAGAAAATCTTTATTAAATGTTTTTTAATGTTTATATTGTTCCTCTGATGATGGTGACTTGTCTAGAAAAATACATTCAAAAGTACTATAGAAACAGTGTTTGATTCACGAAAAAAAATAATATCAACAATATTAAAGAGAATATGGTCTGTAAACATGAAATAATAAAATAGGAAATATAGGTAAGGAAAATGTTAAGTAATTCTGTGATTGGAGCACATAATGAAGAAAAATATTGGAAAACAAATTATTTATTCAACTTTGTTAAATAGTCGGATAACTCAAAGCACGCGGAGGATACGTTTTATGTATGAAGACTGAAGAGGAATATATTTGAACAGAACAGTGTATCGGTCTATCGTATTTGAGGTATCTTAATAGTTGATTATAAATTATTTATAATAATTTTCAAGCTATACAAACAATTTCTAAGTCATAATCAATATAAAATCTAGGTCCTTTTTATCTGAAACAGAGTATTCTTTGAACAATGTTTCTTTTTTTAACTGTACACAACACCAACTTTATTAAAAAAAATTAAAAAGCAACATATATGTTTCAGACACAAAAGCCCTTCATCAGTGATTTAATATATATATATATATATATATATATATATATATATATATATATATATATATATATATATATATATATATATATATATATATATATATATATATATATATATATATATATATATATATATATATATATATATATATATATATATATATATATATATATATTTTTAAATTTATGAATGTGGTCAGTTTTGACAGTTATTAAAATGATTTATTTCGGAACGTTTGTGCTTTTGTTGTAACAAATATTTTTGAATAAAAAAATAAGTACTTATTGGGGTCCAGGTACCAGATCTTACAACAAAGGAAATAAATCAATTATTGGACTTGACATTAAATTAATTTGATTATTTATAATATTTTTTTTATTTTTAATTTCTAAAATTTCGAAATTATTCAAAGTTATATTTATATAATTAACATTTATTTTCATTATTGAATGAATGATCATTTCCAATGAGATGGTTTGCGAATTCAGAAAAGTTATTATAAGAGAGACATCTTATGTGCTCTTTTATTCTCAATTTAAAGTAATGTTTTTTTTTTCTATATAAAAAGATGAGCAATCATTACATTTCAGTTTATAAACATCCGATTGAATAAATGTATCTTCCTTGTCTTTATTATTTACTATGAATACATGCCAATATTTGTATGATTTGAATGTTACTATGAGGTAGTTTCGCAAATCTTTCATTTAATCTAAAGACATTAATAAACGCACGAAATATTCGTATAAGAAGACATGTTGTGAACTTTATAATCAGATTAAGCCAATATGAAATTAGGTCAAAGTTTTTTCACTGATAGAATCAGACCTATTTTGATGTTTTAACTTTTCCTTCATTTAATTTGCCCTGGGATATTAAACTGGCTACGCATTGTATTGTTTTGCTGTCTGCGGGGAAAAGAGAAGAGACGTCCAGGAAGATGGATTACAATTTGACAAGAGTATCGCGTTTCGGCCTTTAGAGCTACTTGCGCACAGAAACTGACTAATGGATTGACAAATATCAAAAGTCAAAGGGTCTCTTTCCCTCCGTTCGCTCGCTTCCCTTATTCATAAAAATTCTTCTGCTGAATAACTTCACCTCTTACATACAATATTCTATTCAGAATTTCACCAAAATATTTATGATGTAAAGAAGCGGTTTTCAAAAAATTTCGGCGACGGAACCCTTTTGAAACAAGAAATATTTTACGGGGCTCTAAAATAAGCAATAGCCACATAGCCACATAGCCCGGAGAGACCAGGACAACCTTTAAAAGCTCACTATCGTGAGGGAAGGCGAAAGGAGGCACCAAAGTTGAGGGAAGGCGACCACAAGGACGACCACCAACCCGATGGTCCGATCAAATCAAGGAGCTGACTGATCTCTTATTAGCTGCAGCCTGGAGACTGACGGGTGACAGGATCGCATGGCGTGTCATGGTCAATGATTCACAGGATGGACACGACTCTTAATTATGGAAATACGACTGAGAAAAAAATGTAAATCATACAAAAATAGGAATTTCATGTTTCAGTTAAATCTTTAACTTAAAGCATCTTCACAAAATATTCTTTCTTGTTGTTATTTATGATTCTTTCATTATTTTTTGCATAACTCTTTGGATGCTGCATTCATCTGATTTTGACAGTATGGTATATCCTTACACGATTTATCACGCTTGCGTTTATAAGCTCTTATTTTTATCACATTTATGGTTTCTTGAATACTACATTTAAGATTTATTAACTAAATAAGCACCACACCATCCAAGGCATAATCAAATGTGTATTTGATAATACCTTAGACAGGCAAAACAAGTCATTCATATAAATTACCATAAAACTTCTAGAAAACAGACGTTTTTATTCGTATATACGAGTACATTTATTGTAGTTTATTCCTTATTTTTCCAGTATTTTTACATACTTAAGGATCGGTACAAGAATAACATGAAAAATATTGCAAGAATACTGAAATAATATTCTCACAACCTATGTATAAGCGACGTTTTCAATGGATTAGATATATTAAGCAATTGTAGTCTACCGTAACCTACAGGACGAAGGAATAACCATTAATTATCTACCCCTTATTTAGTGTCAAAGTTCACAGATTAATGATCCGGTTAATAGGCAATGTGAATTCTCAAAGGACTGGCCTTACCTCATCTGGGTACCCTTTTTACTTTTGAGGTATCGGTCGTCACTCGATTATCCCCTGACTAATTCTCACCCCCGTGCTGTGTAATCGACCAATAATGATGTTATTAATGCACCTACGCGCATACGCATGCGGCATTACCTACCCTAAACTCTCGTTTGAGGGTGAGTTACGCTCACGCGTTTAAAGGGAGTCGTTGGACGTATAAACGAATTTTATTTGCACGTATTTCCAATGAAGTAAAATCACATTTGAATTATACATAATTCAAGAAAACTACTGATTAACTTACTAACTAACTAATCAATACATCGTCTCCACGAAGGGGTAGACAGAAATAATGACAGTAAACGCTACACTGTTATTTCCTGACAAACCTCTCTTGATTCATTAACATTCATACTTTCTTTACATTTCTATCTTTAACCATTCTTAAAATTTGGTATATGTTCCTTCAGGACATCTTTTACATTTTATGAAATACATAGTTTGTAACAACTTTGGGTTTTACACGTTGTGCTGTATAAGATTTATCTACAATATTTTAATCATGGTACAACTCAACGGGGCACCATATAAATCAAACATGGGCTTTTATGGTTTAAAGCACTGCACCCAAATAACGTGATTTACGGGTTCAAGTTTGATCACTGAGTTTTTTTAATTTACTGCAATATACTGCTTGCAGAGGGAATTTTACTTTCTCCAGATAGTTTCATTAATACGATATGCATTTGATTTTATTATCACACATACAATCAATATAAAAATGATTCATAATCGAAAATAAATAATGGAATGAATTGTAAAAATCCGGATAGAACAAAATAACTATTTTTACTCTATGTTTCAATCCTAGGGATTGGTTTGCAGCAAAGTCTTACACCTTTGCTAGTTCTTGAGATGCCACTTGGGCCTTTAATGTGGTAGTTTATTACGATTATTAGTTTATCAGTTTATTCATGATTACCCCCGAGATCGACGTCTTTCATATTAATGAAAGTGTGTTCAGAAGACAAATACTCTTGACTTTAGAGAGTATCTTGTCTTGCTAAAGTAAAACCACCTCTCATGCGTTCCTGGTACTATACCTTTTCTCATATACATGCTTTAAACTATAAATATGTTTGTAATATCTTTTGAATAAATAAACTGATAATCTATGTTTCCCATTGCTTTCTACATATTAGTATACATAAGGACATTTTAACCCTATTACAATTTACACATTTTTAGCTATTGATTCTCATGACATGTGATAGGTAGATAGTGTATCTTGGTACGACAAAATTAGTAAACTTTTAAAAGTTAGGCATGTCGGAAAATGTCAATTGCATGCAAGCTGCGTGTCAACAGAAATTTCAAGATAATTGAGTGTGTGAACGTTTTCTAGTTGACACTTAAAAATATTGGTATACGAGCAAGTGCTGTGTTGACATCAGGGGTCAACAATTTAAGTTTTCCATTCAATAATACACGAGCGGTCGTAAGTCTCGCGACAGTTCGGGGCGAGGTAAGCCTCCCCCAACCTGTGCTCGGCTGCGGTGAAGGGGGTGGGTAAGGTAAGGGAGGAATCCGTACGCGCGGGCGGCAGATTACCCGACGGCGACGGCCCGAGGGCCATAGAGAAATAATGCAAAGCGCTGGTCAGCTTTTCGCTATTTTTACACCGCCGCGTTACACAGAATGGGTGATTCTAATGCATACACCCTATACCGAATATCGATTAGGGCGAATACGAAACAGAGTTTGAATTAATCATACAATTACGAACAATAATCAATACTTTTCATATTTTCATTCTATTCTATTATTATACATATATACATAGATACGTAAATACATTAATGTATATCGCATAATCTTTATATATATATAATTCTTCTGTACGGGCGTATGTAGTTGAACTCCTAAACGGCTAGACTGATTTATATTTTTAAAAAAGTGTGTGTTTGAGTGGATTCCTGGATGGTTGAGATTGACATTTGGACCCGGTAGGTGGCGCTGTGTTCTGGTTCTAGGAAAAAAATTCGTTCGGGCAGGACATTATCAAATGTAAATGTGGCATTTACATTTCATAATGTCCTGCCCTGAAATAAATATGGCATTATCAAATGTAAATATTAAATATAGACTCTTCATTTCATATTTATTTCACAATAATGAAAACCTACGTTTTCTAAAAAATATATTACAATATATTACATGGATGTTACACGCAGTGGCGATACTTCCATAAAAGTCCAGAAGCCCGGCTTGCGTAAGAAATTTTGAATCAAAACCTCTTCTGGCTTATAGAGGTTCAGACTCTTGTGGCTATTCGTCTTACGTCTGATGGGAACATTGTTGGAAGGTGATTTGGTGGGTTGTTGGTTTATGCGGGGGCACGATTACTTAGATTTGAGGGTTTTGATTCAAAATTTCTTACGCAAGCCGGGCTTCTGGGCTTCTATGGAAGTACCGCTACTGGTTTCATGCATTATCAAACGTACATATTTTATAGTTAATATGGTGTTTTACGAGTACATGTGATATGCTTAATCGGTAGCGAGAAGATATCAAATAATAGATCCAACATTAGAGAGGTGCATTTGTCAATTTCTAATAATAACTAATGATGAAATAAAAATTAAATAAACACAAAAGTCCGGATCGTCCATGTCAACATGTGCAACATCGAAAAAAACATTATGTGTTATTACATTATGTGCTAAATTAAAAAAAAACGGTGGATTCGTGGAACATAAATTAAATAGACAATATGTGCACCATCTAAAAAGAACATTTTGTGTTAAATTATTATTATTTTGTTATTTTATTTTATATCATTGTATTTTTTATTATTTGTTTTAGATTTATTTTGTGGGTGGACGATCGAAGTGTGCGCGGGAGATGCCTATTGGTGGCGATGAGGTTCGCAACCCATCACACCGCGTCTCCCGCGGGGCGAAAAGAGAAGGATGGAGTGCCGCATCAGTAAAAATGTGACAGTCCATTCTTTCTGCCTACCCTTTCGGGGAGACGACGTGATGGTTAGTTAGTTAGTTAGTTATGAAATAAAAATTAAAAAAATTAATACGTACCATTTAGTTTTATGTAGGATACTGTGGAAATAGTTACAATTCAAATACATGGTTTAAGACTTTTCAAATGTGACGATTTTCGTAAGTTAAAATAGAAAAACACAGTACAACAATTAAAACTTACGTATTTTGTTGTCCATGTTTAGCTGGATACTCTAATTTGCGTTAACTCCACTAACCTGCAAAGAAAGAAAATATGGTTTTATTATCCGAATTAAGTAGGCACAATAAAAGTCATCAAAAATCACGATTAGTTGTAAATATTATTTAATATAAGGCTTTCTATGTTAGTTTTATTTGTCTAGCTTACTTCGTAGAAACGGTTTTTTACTTTGAAATACAAAAAAATGTATGATAAATAGTAAATATGAGGCAATACACAAAGCAGGGTCTAGTTGGTCTTGTATTTATTCGATTTAAAATATGTTTGATATATTAAAGGCGTGTTAACACCGTGAAATTAAACAATAACGTCATTAAAAATATTATAAAACACTGTTCGTGCGATATTTAACGTTCAAAATATGTTTATATCATAAAAAAACAAATGAACTCGTTTTCATGTTTTATTAATTTATTTAGGGTAACACATAACATATTAAAGAAAGGCCAATTACATACTATCATAAATAGAAATTGATATAATAATAAAATGACGTTTTTAAAATTAAAACAAAGATATCAAAATAAAAAAACACAGATATCGAAATGAAAACACATACTCGTATATCAAAATTAACTTTCAAAATGAAAATAAAATTTCAATTCATAAAAAAACAATGAAACTCGTTTTAATGTTTTAAGAATATAGCTATGGCTTGTTCATGTAATAATAAACATATTTGATAACGAAAGGCAAAACAATACAAATAATAAATAATTGTATAATTATATCATGTGTTATAATATAATACAATAATTATAATCATTATTACCATTTACACCATGAAAGAACCGCAACAATAATAAATTTTTTATCATAAGCTTTTAGTGAGCTTCCAAGCATACTTTACTATTTCATATTTTATCGACTTCGAAAGCTTTGACATACAAGTACGAGTAAACATACGTTATATCAAAGTTTTAGAAAATCAAACTTTTCAATCGGGTTTACATAAATATTTTACCACAAGGAAAACAGTTTGATACATTTATGATTTGTTATACTTACTCGAAATATGTGACACATGAATATGATTTAAATAGAATTTCAAATGTCCTCAGAAATACTAGCCTCTATCACGTAGGTGGATGCATCTTGAAGCAAGAATTTCTGTGAGTAAACAACGTAGCAGCGTGTTGAAGGTAAAAGTTTGCGAGTGGAAAAAGTTTACCAAACGCCTTGAAAACCAAGAACCGAGTCAATCATTTCAATTTTCATTTGTTTGTGTCACGCTAGCGCACGTGCCAGTCTGGCACACGTGTGACAGGCTTCGCAGCTCTGGAAGGCACCATTAATTTAATATCTTACTGCAAGTAGGCGAAACACTGTAGTAATAGTTATTTATTAAATGTAAAGTTTTATCGGAATCATTTTTTCCACAACATAGGTACTGGACCGACTTTACTCATTATTTTACCAAAAATGATATGTCGATCAGCTGTTTGCTATATGCATTCGACGCTGTTTTAATCGCAGACAATATGGAAGATTTACAAGACACAGGAACAAGAATGTGACCTTGTGATGAACGTGTCAAAGTCTAAAGTTATGGTGTTTGAAAATTAAGAATGTATGACGGATTGTGACATAAGTGTGAATGGCGAGTAACCGAATTTATGTATCTAGAAAACATGTTAACAAGAGATGGAAAAATGGAGGAAGACATCGAAAAAAGGTTTGGTGCTGGAAATAAAATAAATGGTGCAAATCGGTTGGTATTACCAAATAAAGTGGTGTGAATACTTTAAAATATAATCCATTTGTTTATCTATCATTACACGGATTTTTAGTTAGGCTTATAAAGTTTCAAGGTTTTGTTATTGATCCTATATTTTTAAAAATACGTTAACTTTTATCATTAAACCTTTTTTAAACGTTAATCAAGGGACAACGCTTATCCACGATAACCCAAAACACCAAAAGTTTTTCATAAAATTTCATAAAAAACTTTTCCATCTAGAATGGGTCCATAATTAAATGGTTAAATAAATATTAATTTATCCAAGGGAAAATTTAAAAGGATAATTAACTTTAGACAAATTTATAAAAAAATTTAAAAATGTAAATTATACGATACTTATGATATCATTCGATTCATAAATAGATTAATAGACCTTTGTTTTAGCGTTATGACTCCTACACCGAAGGTCCCGGGTTCGATTCCCGGCGAGGGCAGTGTGATTCTCACGCTGTCTTTAGTTGTAACGTAAGTTACTATTTCTTATTTATTTTCGGTTATCTTAATATTCAGTGTTTAGCTCTAGACCCCATTCAAACCCCTAGTTCCCGTTTTTACCACCAGAGTGCTACTTTAAACTCTTGTTCCCGCGCGCTTCTCGGATTTGGCGCTAAATTCACCCCGATGTGTGCGCCGTCTGCAGTTCACTCTCAGCCCCTTCTGCGCAACCGATTCTGCGCAGCCGATTCGGCCCGACTTCACTTCGTTTTGAGCTGTCAACTTCGCGGCATCGATTGGAGGATCGCCGTTTCGACCCGCGATTTTCCCGATGGGATAATCCGCTTTCATCTAGCCTCATCCGCCATGGAATAACTTCGAGCAAGGTATTTGCGGTACTTGCCATCGTGCCCATAAAATCTGTGGCATTATTTCAGGTTTTCCGCCAACTTGTCCTGCACTATGGAGATGCCAAAAGTGCATATCCGCTCCCAGGCCGTTTGTCAAGCCCGACCTTGCTGCGGTTGATTCCCTCCGCCACGGTCCGAGCCATCCTCTGCTCCCGAAATTGCCGCCCACGTGTTGTCGCACATCATGCCCCGACAACGTGGTTGACCTCACCACCATGCGGAACTGCGAGGACCACTTCACGCCGCTTCAGACAGCACCACAGGTTAGGGAACCTCGTGTCTGCCAGGTGACGCTCCACATATTGATTTGCTGACCCACCATCTTCTGGTCAGCGTCGCTGATAACGTCTACGGACGACGTCGCCGGTCGATGTCCTGACGAGCACGCCGTCGAGGAATCGCCGCAAACAGCCTCTTCATTATTTCACCATGTGCCTCTTTTTTTTTATACGTACGACATCTCTAGCCCCTAGATAACTATTGTAACTATTTTTTTGTGTTATAATAAACCCTCATGTATTCCGTCATATGTATTTATTTACACCTTTCCCTATTCGAATGACAAGCCGGAAAGTATCTCACGAGAAAACCGGAGATCTAAGGGCCCGCTCTCTGCGCTAGCCGAGGTAGGGAGAGGCACTTTACACTGGCGCCCAACGTGGGGCGTTCTGGCGTTGTCATTCGATGAAGGACTTGTGTGGGCTAAACATGTGTCGTATATTGATTGTTTACTGTTTATTGTCGAATTGGTAGTTTGTAATTAATTGTTTATAATGGAACAAATAGTAAATGTTCCCGGGGCCCATTTCAAAACCCTTTGCAAGGCGTTGAAGGATCGCGGAATATTGCCAAAGAATACCCTCGTGGAAGTCCGTGTTCAGGCTGAGGAATTTAACGCACGGACGAGTGATGTCGTTCCACTCACCATACCTTCCACCGTCGCTGACCTGCCGATCTCCGCCCCCCTTTCAATCGTGTCCTCTTCATCGGTTTCTCTAACACGACCCCCTGTAGAGCTTCAGCCCTTGAATGTTAATTTCGCATCGTGGCCTGTGCAACATTTCACCGGCGCGGAAGATGTGCGCGAATTTTTCACCCGTCTAGAAGAAATCGCCAAATCTAGACGCTTTGACTCCCAATTGTTGCCATCTGCACTTCCCGAATTCCTCAAAGGCCGCGCTCTGACACACTATAGAGCGTATTGTACGACCTCCAGTGACTGGTTGCTCCTTAAGTCACAGTTCCTGCAGCGTTTCGAGGATGACGATTATGTCATCTCAAAGAAGCTGGAGTTATGGTCCTCGCGCCAGTCTCAAAATGAATTAGCGGCAGACTACTTCGCCCGGGTAGTGAGCACCAATAATACCATTGGGGAGGACGGTCTCTCTGACCAGGAGATCCTCAAGGTATTAAGGAAGGGACTTTCGCCCAAATTAGCCCCCGTAATAATTTCAGCCAACTTCTCCTCCGTCGTGGAACTGGAGAGAGCATGCCAGACCTACGAAAGATTGATTGGTGCGTCGGACCACCCCAGCCGCTCTGAACCTAAATCCGACCCCTACGTCCAGAAATCCCTAGCTGCCGTTCGTGTGCCTCCCAAGAGCCCCCTAAGATGTTTCTCCTGCAAAAACCTGGGCCATATCGCCAAGAATTGCAGAAAAAAAAACCTTCCTGACACCTCTAGACCACCCCCCAGTTTTTTCGCAACAAAAAACTAGCAGCTAGCCAGTCTCCCGTAATCCCGCGCTCAGCGGAGTGGTTAGACTGGCTGGCTTCTGTAAAATTATTCCACGAAACCTGGTATCTCCATGCGGTAAAAATTACAAATGCCCGTGACAATCGCCCATACTTGAATTTTAAAATCCACAGTGTCCCCTTTCGCGGTCTGCTTGATTCCGGTGCAGCCATCAACATCTTAGGCGGAAATCTGTACCAATCCTTTATTAATCTCAATTATAAAATCACCCCTGGTAATTGTTCAATTCACACGGTCGATAATACCTCCCACCGTAGTATCGGAACCGTTACCTTGCCCATTCGTTATGACAATACCACCACCTGGGTATCATTCGTCCTAGTCCCTTCCCTAAACGACTGTTTCATCCTTGGAGTCCCTTTTCTTGAATCATCTGGACTCACTCCCAGGCTATTTCCTGGACATCTGGATAACAAACCAGCCAAACAGTCAAATACTCAACCCGTGTACTCAGTAAATCCCTCGCCATCTTGTCTCGTCCCTGCCGAAGAATTGAATCCTGCTCAGTCCAAGGACTTGGACCGAATTAAAAACTTGTTCGAACAAATTTCTTTCGAAAAGATAGGTCTGGGCAGGACCCACCTTGTTAATCACGAGATCGACACGGGTAACCATCCGCCGGTTAAACAGAAAACATTCCCCCAATCCCATGTTCGCCGCCAACAATTAATAGAGGAACTAGAGAGAATGATCTCGCTGGACGTAGTTGAACCCTGCAAGAGCCCGTGGCTAAATAATGTATTTATTGTCCCCAAAAAGGATGGTTCTGCACGATTCGTTCTGGATCCGCGAAAACTAAATTCGATTACCAAAGCCGACTGTTATCGCTTACCGAACATTGACCGAATTCTAAGCAACCTGCGTGACACTAAATACCTTACTGCCCTTGATTTAAGCATGGGGTTCTGGCAGATGCCCCTGACTAGAGAATCAATGATTAAAACCGCATTCTTTATTGAGGGTAGGGGTCAGTTTTGTTTCAAAGTTACTCCATTCGGGATCGCCAATATACCGAGCCAGTTGCAAAGGTTAATGGATGCTCTATTTTGTGATCTCGGTGACCATGTTTTTTGTTATCTCGATGACATTCTTATTTGCAGTCCAGATTTTGAATCTCACGTCAGCACACTCGCCCTGGTTTACGAACGTCTGCGCGAGGCCAACCTCACTATTCGTCTAGGCAAATCAGAATTCTGCAAATCTTCACTGAAGTACTTAGGCCATGTGATTGATCGTGAAGGAATAAGAACTGACCCAGATAAGATTAAGGTAATGATTGATTTCCCCCGTCCCACATCTACCAAAGAAGTTAAATCCTTCTTAGGCTGTGCCAGTTACTATCGTAAATTCATTGCACATTTTGCCGAAATTGCTGCCCCTTTATGCCGTCTAACAAGTATAAAGCTTAAAGGCACTTCCTTCCAATGGAACGAAGAGGCTGAACAATCATTTGTTGCCCTAAAAAATATTATGACTACCGCCCCTGTGTTGAAACCCCCTGATTATTCTGTACCCTACATTCTTACTTGTGATGCCAGTGGTATTAGTATTGGTAGCTTCCTTGCCCAAAAAATGCCTGACGGTTCCGAGCATGCTATAGCGTATTTTTCCCGAAAACTGACTGCTCCTGAACGTTCCTATTCTACCACTGAACGCGAACTATTGTCTATTGTGGATTCGGTACATCATTTCAGGAGTTACCTGGATGGCACACACTTTACGGTCCAAAGTGATCATGGCTGTCTCAAATATTTGAACAATCTGTCATCGCCAGGAGGCAGACTCGCCAGATGGGCTTGCCGTCTATCACAATATAGTTTCGATTTTGTATATAAAAAAGGTTGCGAAAACAATTTAGCTGATGCCCTAAGTCGCATCGAAGTGTCCTCCCTGACCTTCCCTCCGCCCTTCACTAACGTGACTGATCAAACCTATCTAAATCTATATTCGGCATGTAAGGATAACCCGCAGTCGACAGCCAACTATCTTATCAATAACAAACACCTGTACCGTTATTCGAAATCAGGAAACTCCTCGCGCCCTGACTCCAGCAGCTACCTCTGGAAGGTTGTTGTACCCGCTAATGAAATCCCCCATGTTATATCTGACTTTCATAACAACTTCTGTCATCCCGGGATTGAAAAAACATTTAGAACCCTCTCGCAAACATTTTATTGGAGCAATATGCGTCGCACTATCAAACAATTCATAAAAACTTGCGACACCTGCAAGGCCTATAAGCATAGCACGCAGTCCCCTTTAGGTTTAATGACGGTGCCTAAACGCCTTTCTAAACCCCTCGTATCCTTGTCTGCAGACCTCGTAGGGCCACTCCCGATGTCCAATCATCGCTTCTGTCACATTCTGACAGTAGTAGACAACTTTTCAAAATTTGTTTGGGCGTTTCCCCTTAGGACAGCCAACTCCAAAACTGTAATTAAATTACTCGAGGAGAAAATATTTCTGCCTTACTCTGTTCCCCGTACGCTTATTATCGACAACGGAAGTCAATTTGTCTCCAAGGAGTTCCGTAAGTTCACTGAAACCTATGGAATACAAGACTTGTACTACAACGCCCGCTATCATCCTCAGAACAATGTAAGCGAACGTCATAATGCAAACATCATTACCGCACTGGCAATTCTGGTAGGGAATAATCAACGGACTTGGTGTTCAAAGCTTCCACAGATCTCATCTTGCTTAAATAATACTGTCAGTATTGCTACAGGATATACCCCGTTCTTTCTTTTGCACGGCTTTGAAACTGCTCCCCACGGTTCATTTCACAATAAATTTGTTCGTGAATCAAACTCCCATAATCCATCTGACATCACCTCGGACTACGCATCTGGCCTACTTAGAATGGAAAATGTCCATGAAGAAGTTTCTTCCGCACTACTCCAAGCCTTCCAACGGAACGCTACTCGGTATAATCTAAGGCGTAAATCTTGTACCTTGCATGTCGGACAACTGGTCTGGCGCCGTGCCTTCCTTCAATCTGACGCTTCAAGGTACATATCTGCCAAACTGTGTCCCAGATTTATCAAGTGCAGGATACTCAAAAGGATTTCAGATACCATATATGAACTGTCTGATATGGCTGGAAAAAGTATCGGTACATTTCACATCAAGGACTTAGTCAAACAGGAATAGTTTCTAAGTTAAACTTAAAACTTAGTGGCGCCCAAATATATTAACCTATGACTCAAACCTTTGTCTTAATATGTATTTTTGTTCTCAAGGGACTCGCATAATTTCCATCATTTCGAGAGGACGGGTAAGCGACCCCGGGACCCTAGCCATTACTGCTATTCCTAGCATACTTTCCCCCATAGCAGTAGTGTCCTTCAATCTAACCTTGTTTCCTTCCTCATTATGCATCCTATCTCCACTATGATTGCCCCCTTCCTTGTGCCAATTTCTATCTTACTTGCATTTGTAGTGTCTATTGTGTTATGGTATGTATGAATAAGCGCCTGATGAAGAATAAACTGCCCCCATTCACCACTTGATCTAGTTGTGTTAGGAGCGCTCTAAGAGAAGATGCCTGTATCCCTCGAATGCATGAATAATTGTAAATTTCCCGAACGCTAGAGACACTTGGTAGACCTACAGATGCATTTGTATTATGGTTTGGTTATATTTTCCCTTCCTAATTGAGTGTTCCATGTTCTTGTGTGTTCTGGATGGTTTAAAAACTTCTTTTATTTGTGTGGAATACAAGATTGTCCATCACTTATAATATTATGAACTTTTCCATCTCACCAGAACAGAAATTTTATTCACATATCATTTTTGTATGTGTAAATTGTCTAAATTTATAACTATTGTAACACCAATTTCTTTATAAACTTGTTTTTTTTTACTTCTTATTTATTGTTATATATGTTCATGTGTGTGTTGGGTCGTGAGTCAGTTAAAGGTGTTGCATATTGGATTGGCAATCACTTTTACGATTGAGTTCACTTCTCCGATTCACCTGAACAATAACGTCCATTATATGTTTTAAAATGTTGTAGATATATATGTTGTTTCAGTCACCTGTAGAATTTGTTTTTGTAGAGAATAGAAGGAGTCAGAACGCTATAGGTATACAGCCTTAGAATATGTAGATGTGCCTTATTTTCCGAGGCGAAAGGGAGCAAGACCCTAATAAAAAGCAACGCTATAGGTATACAGCCTTAGAATATGTAGATGTGCCTTATTATCCGAGGCGAAAGGGAGCTAGACCCTAATACAAATCAACGCTATAGGTATACAGCCTCATAATATGTAAACGGACATGCCTCTGCTGTATGTAATTTAAATTTTTGTTTTTACTGGTGACTGAACACATAATATTGTTGTAACTGTTTTTATTTATAATCTATCATCTAGGCTAGAGATGTCCAACAATAATTTACCTCAAGACCCTAACCCCTTCTCCTTTTAGAATCAGTGAGTGCTATTTACCTGCAAAGGAAAAAAAACAATTGTCTCTTTTGTGCTGTGGAAACTTTAAAACAATGATAATTTTTGTATTTATAACTTAACTGTGTTTGTGTTTTTACCTGAACTATAATTTGTATTTTTTTT